>CAJQZN010040130.1:0-38119 GCA_907164685.1 Colias eurytheme
TTCTTCAAAAACGCACGTGTGTTCAGTGTCGTGGCCGGTGGCAAATGACAGAGGGACATTTTTCTACAATCAAAATGGCGGATGACCACAGAGAATCGAAATGACACTTGCGACATCTAGTGAACTTAGCGTGAACTTTTTAAAGTGTCGTTTTTACATATAAAAGAATCATATAAGTAGACTCGTTTTAGGTGATAATCTTATTTTCCAAAAAATTTGAAAAATGTCATTTTTCCATTTAATCGACGATATTTCATGTTATGAGAAATTAAAAATCGCTTTACAAATATTTTTAAACTGAACTCTAGCTAGCCAACACAAAAATATTTTTTCCATTCGAACTAGTAGTTACTGAGATGAACTTGTTAAAAAAAATTGAAAAATATACTTACTTATTGTTTTTTATTTTTGTTCAATATGTATGTCTAACCTATAAGTATAAAGAAAAGTAAAAAATATGTACTTACACTAATATGTATGTTAAATGAACTCGTACGTGAAATTGCAAGTTTGTCAAAAAAAGAGAAACAAATTAGTATTGTAATTTTTTTTTATAAACTTATTATTTAATTGTCTAAACTGCATATTAGGTTTTTCTGCCTATACTTAATACAAAATTATGTACAAATTGTAAATGATTTTTTTTTGTGTTCAAAAATATTAAAAACTGTATTCGCAATATGTATAGTGCGAAGTTAAAGAATCATTAGGTAAACTATTTCATATTTTCCTCAAACAAAACTCAAGATTCTCCGGCTCGCGATTATTAATTATATAATAATACTAGCTTTCCGCCCGCGGCTTCGCCCGCGTTTTCAAAGAAAAACCCGTTCCCGTAGGATTTCCTGGATAAAACCTATCCTATGTCCTTTCTCGGGTATCAAAATATATCTATACCAAATTTCATGCAAATTGGTTCATTGGTTAAGGCGTGATTGAGTAACAGACAGACAGACAGAGCTACTTTCACATTTACAATATTAGTATGGATGAGCTAAACGGTAGACTTAAACGCGTCCACCTCGAATGTGGTTTCTATATGATTTAATTGTTATAGCTGTAGTTGAAGAGAAATAAAAAAAATATGTCAGGATTCTCCTGTATTATTCCTAAACCCTCTCTAATAAAAGGATCCTTTGATAATAAGATCATTATTAACTAGGTATACACAAACTATACAAAAAAGATTTTAAAACTGGCCTAAAGATTTTAGGACAGTTTTTTTTTTTGTGAAAATTGACATATACAGACATTTTAGCTTGTGAAAATTGTAGTCGAAAGAAACAGACATTTAACCAAGCTTATTGGTATTAACTTAACGTATATTCACGTTAACATACTATCAAAAAGAAACGGCCTCTGGTCAAAATACCCCAAAATTACAAAGCGCTAAAATTTCGCACGAGGTAGGTATTTTTGGTAGGTAGGTATTATTACACCTTTGTTGGACATTTTTTTCAATGGTTGTGTATCTAGTTGTTACTCTTATTCTTTAATGATCGTAGAAAAAAGTATATCAATAGTTATGCTAATTATGCTAACTCAAGATGATACGCTTGGGATCCTTATCTCGAAAAAGACTGACCCAAATCCTGTTGGTTCATTGCATTCCCAATTAACCCATTGAGCCCCGAACGGCCCGATCGGGCCACGACACAATAGATTTTCTATTGTGTCTATGATTCCGGGGCCTGAGTTATTAAATAATATTTTCCATGCAACAGGTACGGGCGAGTCGGGCAAGTCCACATTCATCAAGCAGATGAGAATCATTCACGGGTCGGGCTACAGCGACGAAGACAAGCGCGGCTTCATCAAACTCGTCTACCAGAACATCTTCATGGCCATGCAGAGTATGATACGCGCTATGGACCTACTCAAAATTCAATACGGAAATCCGTCCAATGCAGTGAGTATATTATTATATATGGCATATTATAATGTGGTGTACCGCAACACGACTTCCTTATTTCGTTATAGCGTTCCATGTAATTAGGAAATTAATATTGAACTAAGATACCTGCATCGTCTTTTGTGCTACGTTTTGTCCCGACCAGACTTGCTACACGTACAGTCAATATTTCACTCCGGACCCATACTATTTATAACTTTTAGAAGTTTTAATATAGTTTCCTATTTAAAATATAAATAAATGATACGGATGACCATATAAATAACCGGTTCTAATTAATTAACAGGAAATGTCGAAGCTTCGAAGTATAATCTAGTATGATAATCTAATATGTGACAAATCTGGGCATTACTAAAATATATATCCCGAATTAATATTCCGTATATACGGTAAATCAGAAGTTTGCAATTTGCTATTGATAAATTTCAGTATTTGAAACAAGCTTCCCAAAAGGCTTGTTACAAAATCATTGTGCGAAATATCGTACTTGCTCGTTACCTTCCTTTCTAGGAAATGTAGATTTAGCTGTCTGAGTTACTACGACTATTTTCACCTATAATTGTTTGGTAGAATATATTAGGGTGTGCTGTTTTGATATGATACATAATATAATGATCTATTTCATCATCATCAGCCCATATGTTCCCACTGCAACAGTTAGTAAATGGTATATTTACTTCATGACAATATAAAGAGGAAAAAAGGGCATATACCCCTAACGGCTGCTATAAATTATATTTTCCACAAGAAAATATATGGAGCAATGATTTTTTTTTAATCTCATATGTGCGCCATTTTACGCATGTATTTTGGTCCGGCAGTTTTACTGTAGCAAGGTTCTTTAGCGGTGCGTTATGCTTGCGAAGGTAACATATAACAAGCTTATTTGTTAATAACATGGCCATCTACACTACTGTTATGTCAGTAATAATATGATGTATTATTTGCATCTGTTGAGAGCGTTTATCCTGTACCTACTTACACCTTAAAAATAACTGTTTTGTCAAATCCAGCAAAATATTATGTCTGCTGCAATAATGCAGATTCTCCCGATACTTAGCGACGAATGTTTACCTATCAATTAACAAGAATAGTTGAAAAGTCATCTTTGTAGCCGACCGTAGTAAAGGAGAATGGGCATTTTACTATGGAAGTTGGGCCTGAACACTTGAGTTGGACCAATACACATGAGATATTAATTTTATAATAGATCATAACACAAACATAACGGGAAAAATATATATAAAAAAATAATCAACCGGGTTTTTGTACAGTCACATCAAGTTTTATTACTTTGTGTATAATATTTTTTGCAATTAATAACTGTTGCAAGACAATGACAATATATTTATGTTACTCCTATTCACTTTCACTTACAAAGACGTACTAATCTGAAGCCTTCTAATAACCAAAATACACTAATATTATGTTCTGTAACAGGTACCTATACCGTGTTTATTATAATTCAACGTAGTTAGACGTTTTTGATGGTTAAACTCAGTCACTCCAGTGACATTTAGGTTTATATTTACTTCACTAGAATTAAAAACACCGTTATTGTGCGCTAAATAAATAAAACTTTTTGCCTTGACTGTACAAGAACCCGGTCGATTTATTTTTTTATTTTATTTTTTTCGTAAGGTATGTGTAATGATCTATCACAAAAACAATATTTCGTGTGTATTGGTCTTAGCCCAAGTTTCAGGCCCAATTTGCCCATTCTCCTTTACTATTATGTATTCTATCGGCATTACTTTTTGTGGGTGGGAGTAAGAAAAAAATCGTTGATTTTAGAAGTGCAAAACCATTCAACTTTCTATATTTAACATTCTATAATGCTAATACACCTAAGCCTCGATATTTCCTTTTCAGTGCATGATGCACAAATATACTTTTTATCGAATTTGATAATAAAAGATTAAATGTAATAAATGAATAAAAAATCACACGTGTAATTTAAGTGTGAGAATGTAATAGAGGAATATTAAATTACTTATAACTGTTTGATAATATTACATTAATTAATTAATTCTAGTTTTAATATTATGATAAGAGATGATTCATAGACACGATGTTAAGTGTGGGTTTAACTAGAGAACATTAAGAAAAACATGTTTTCTAAATTGTTTAATTACTAGTCACACTTATCCTTTTGCTATATAACTACATATTTTTTTATCAGATACATATCTCTATAACAGAAAATATGTAATTCTGGGAAGTTAATCTACCCAAATCACGTGAAATATTAAAATAATTTATGGACTTTTCTACGTAAATCGAATTTATTTATTTATGATCAATTTGAAATTTAAATTTGAATACACAATGTCTAAGTCCTAAGGTAACAATTAAACCATGTGTCGACTGACGGTTGCATTATGCAATAAATATTGTACAATTGTAAGGTCGGTCTATCGGTCGTCTCAAACTGCAATACATTCATGTTGAAAATTCTGTAGAACATGTTCTTTATGAGATAATTCTACGTAGAATTTTCCTAGTAGAAATTATATATTTTTTTTTCATTGGACTCTTCTAAGTTATCTGAGGCATGTGACACCAAGAGTATGAAAATGGGGGTTCTTCGTATTATACGCTTTATCTTCGTGAGCTCCACACCACTGCTTTGTGTGGATCTTACAAACAAAAGGAGCAGCTTTAAGTACAATTCAATTAAATGTTGGAATAACGTCCATACTGCTGTGAGAAATTTCAGATCTAAATTCAATGAAGCCGGCCAAGTGCGAGTTGTGTTCCCGCACGATTAAATTATTGAAATTCTTCTGCCAAGCGGCTGGTATCAGCCAACTTATTATATTTTTCTATAGGTATTCATTGTTAAAGAAACCATACTGCAATCTTATACGACGTGGATATATTATATCTTCACGCTAAATAAAATACGTCAGAATAGGTAGTTGGCTTCTTTTTTTGTAAACGCTAAACGTTTTCTGCGTACTTCCCAAGTGGATGTAAAAATGTTTTGCTTAGTATACGAGTTTCGGATATGGTGGGATACAATTTCTTCAACCAAAATCAAATTACAAAGTAAAAGTACCACTCAAATTATACTGGAATGTACGCCAAAGCCTCAAATAAAGCAAAGATACTGCCTTTAAACCCTAGTTCCTTATTATATTTTGCGGCTGTAATCTTATATCCCATTTAAAAAAAGATAGTTAAAACGATTGAAGATGAAACCTGATAAGGGAAAGAGAAAGACATACTAATGTGTATATAATATAAGAAGTACTTGCTAGTTGAATGCTCTCAATTGTGTTAACCATAAAAAAAGTTCTTCAAACGCTTCTACGTTATTTGCCTACTAGATTTCAGTACCCTCGTTAGTCTAGTTTAAGTTACCCTCTATATGTGTGCTAAATTTCATTGTAATCGGTTCTGTAGTATTTGCGTGAAATAGTAACAAACACACACACACATCCTCACAAACTTTCGCATTTATAATATTAATAGGATAGGATAGTAATATGTAGCCTGGTAAAACCGTTGAGCAATGACCAAACTCTAAATATGTATAAAAAAAGACGGGTTGCACTCCGGGAGTGCCGGCAGAAGTGAAAACTTGATTATTAACGTTCAGCATGTTTGATATTTTGGAATGGTATCCGTCTTACGCATGGAATATAAGGGCTAAAAAAAAAAGTCCGTCTTACGCTTTTTCGTTCGGGCCATGTGTCCTGACGCGAGTTTAAGATTTTATACCCAACGCCGCTAAAGAAGTTTTCACTTCAATAAAATATTAACCATTGAAATGAAATGTTTCAGGAAAAGGCGGAGTTGATATCGGCCATCGACTTTGAGAGCGTGACGACGTTCGAGAGCCCGTACGTGGAGGCTATCAAGGGGCTGTGGGCCGACTCCGGCATACAGGAGTGCTACGATCGCAGGCGAGAGTATCAGCTCACTGATTCGGCCAAATAGTAAGTTTATAATAAAAAATTGGTTGTTTGTAAAGTAGGTTTACGATCGAGATGTTTACGTGATAACGTCTTATTGGTGGCAGCGCTCGAGATGAGACGGGAGATCGGTCCGTCTCTTTCTCGTTATACCTGCGATCGCGCTCGTGAGGTTTCGGTGTGACACAAGTTTCTGAACATGTCACCCGACTAAAACGATTTTAAAAACGTTATCACGTTAATAATAAAAAAATAATAATAATAAATCATTTATTTGTTTCATAACACAGTGTAGTACAGTACAAATTGCATATTATAATAACGGGCACGTAATAGAGATACACTAGTCCCCACACTAGGATCCCCTGTGTTGTGGGAAACTAGTCTCTTCCGATGTTATAAATAATATATTTAGATTTTTTTTTAATATTATAATATATGCTTGGTGATAAATAAATATATCAATTAAATTCAGTTCAAGCGTAGAGTGAACGCGAAACGGAACTAGGGAAGCGCGTACCATCTTAGACCACATCTTAGCTTTACAACAGACGAGATTGGGGTCAAGCGCTTCCCTATCTACAATTAAAAAAAGTGACAAATTTGAGAGTAAGCCAAATAGTAAGTTTATTTTCTTGTGAAGACTCATAGGCGGTGGTGTTTCTCGCTATAAGGCGACCCACCACTTCGTTTGCCCGCTTTTTAATATAAAAAAGAGCGTGTGAAAACACACGTGACAGAAGTGAAACTTCTTTGGCAAGATTCTAAAATACAAAAATCGTCGCCTTACTCCATGACGTGATGGTATTGCCATGACGTGACCTTGAAATTTTACTGTCAACGCGCCTAAAGAAGTTTCACTTCAATAAAATAAAGTTAGAAATTTGAGAGTAACTTCTCACTGTGTGCGGTGGTGATCACTCGTTATCCGGCTGCCTACGGCGACAGTTTAAAAAAAATGTAAATGAAGTTAGAATTATTTAAAGAATAGAAATAAAATCTATACTAATATTATAAAGAGGAAAAGTTTGTAATTATATATGTATGGTTTTCACGCATAAACCTCTCAACCGATTTTGATGAAATTTGGCACAATCTTTAGACCCTGAGGAAGAACATAGGCTACTTTTTATTGCGAAATATGTACCACGGGCGAGGCCGGGGCGGCCCGCTAGTAATAAATAAAAATAAATCAAATAGGTGGGATTCGAACCGGGTATTTTTGCTATACCATGGTAAACACTGTCATTTACACCGAGATATAAAAATGTGTGAATTTATAAACATCAATATATGTATAGTTTGAGGAAATATCTGATGTTTTCAAAATATTAAGGTAAAATTGTAATTTACTTAAACTTGTTAGTCCGGTGCAGTGCAATTGATATATTGTACAAAAATTCACATACAAACGTGCACTATGTAAATGTTAAAGAGATATTAGAAAATAGCAAAATCTTCAAAATATTTGAAAAATTACATGCTATCATGGTCTAGTGACTCATAACCATTGTAAAATCTAAGAATTACTGCCTAACACACACATCGTGTGATAATTTAGTAGCTCAGTTATAAATCAAAATACTAACTGATAAAACTGATTCAATTTCAAAAGTTCCACATTTTTTCAGTGTGGACATTGGATAACTACAAATAAAATATGAAATTCATTTTTACTTCAGAAGAAATCTAAATGTATAGGATTTAATTTCAAAATCTGATATAATAAATAAGAAATTGATATAATAATAGATGTTCAACATATTATCTGAAAAACATTCCTTCAAATAGTCTTAGAAGAATCATTTGAAATTTATGCTATCATAATTTTTTATATAATCAATTGAATTAATGGTAATTCCAATGAAATAAGGCAATTATCCGGCATAATAGTCATTGTACACCACTGCATTGTAATAAAACAAAGGAACATTATAATCGTTTTAATTTTTTTTAGTCACTATAGTCTGTCCACTATAAGAATTGCTTTTTGACAGCTCGACGGGTGATACCAGAAGTGATGTTCAAAAGATTATCGATTGTGATACCATTTCAATTATAAATTAAAAATATTATCATAAATCGAATCATTTACGTAAATAATAATTACAACATAAACGTACTAATAAGATATGTAATAATAAGACCACATATCTATGCATTGTATGTTAAAACTAAACTAAACTAATATTTTATTATTTATTGGTTTCTATCTTACAATTTGGTTGTCTTTACGTTTAAATTATATAACATAATAGAAGAGTTTTTCTGCATCGGATATATTTTACAGAGTATTTCTATCGATTATTATAATCTATCGACCCATCATTGAATAATTCTGTGTAGACATCACTAAGTGGGCGGGACCTGTCCATGAAGAACGATAATTATTTGTATGACATTTTAACATATACAATACAATCCTTCATAGGCGTGAAGCTGTCAAAAAGCAAATAATATAATGGACAGAGTATAGGTCTTAATACTTCGATAATCCAAGTGAAGCCTTGCTTAAAGTTCTCAATTGCTAACAAATGACTACTGCATTCATTATTCATTATATGACATAGGCAGTTAAAACCGACCTACATGAATAAAAAATACAAGTACATACTAAACATGAAAGTATAACAAAAATTGATTTGTTGTTTCGTCATAATCACACGCACGAAGATATTTTTCGCAAATTTCATAATAACATATGTAATATTTATTTTAGTCATTATGCTCATAGATTGAATAATTGCTAAAGAATAATGCCGATTTTAATGAGCCAATAGGCGACAAAAACAATGGATCGTGACATTACTTGTAGCACGCATTTATAATAACATTAAAACAAACAGTAATTGTCTAGCGGGCGTATGCTATTACGATTTTCAGTTTACAATAGTTTTTAATCATTTATGTTTGAAAATGTAAATAATCATTCAGTGCATACAATTAATTGTATAGAGAAGTGTTTGTTTTAAATTATGTGAATTGCGATTGAGTGAATATATTTTTGTTTAGTCATAGAGCTGTCGGTAAAAGTATGTTTGTACTTTTTTCGATTTATTTTAGGCACTCACCATTAATTATTACATGGTAAATTAATTACCTTACCTGATATTCACTTAAAACTTTAATAATTATCTAACTTGAATAAACTGTACATATTAAATGTGTAAGTCTAATCAAAGGTCAGTTATAGCTAAGAATTGCAAGCATAAATTAAAAAGGCTTCTTAATTCTTTCAATCTATTATATTAATAAAATAACGAGTCTACCTTAGTAGGAAACCTTACTTTAAAATTTTAATCTGATATATAATTATATTTTATTTGCTCTCACAGATGATATAAGAGATTGATTGTCTTTATTATAGTATAAAGAAAATGATGTAATAATAATAATATTTCGAAACTTACGTTTTGTTATGTCTTTGATTAAATACAGTATTATTTCTTATATATATAAAAATGAATCGCAAAATGTGTTGGTAAGCGCATAACTCGAGAACGGCTGAACCGATTTCGATAATTCTTTTTTTATTATATTCCTTGAAGTACGTGGATGGTTATTATGTAGAGAAAACGTAAATATGTACCACGGGCGAAGCCGGGGCGGACCGCTAGTTTTAAATATATGTCGTATTTTAAATATGTTTTTATAAAAAGGTTCAATATGAAATACTTTATTCTTCTTGTGGAACCACCATGAGTTATCTAATTCATCAATTAAATTATTTTAAATATGTAGGTAACTGGTAACCAAATAACCAATTGGCATTCCAATATGAAGACGGCGTTTTTCCATAGTTACTTGCAGGAAATCGATCGTGTCGCGGCACCAAATTACTTACCGACCGAACAAGACATCCTCCGCGTCAGAGTGCCCACAACGGGCATCATCGAATACCCGTTTGACTTGGAAGAGATACGATTTAGGTAACATTAGTGCCGTATACGAAACGGCATGCTTCGCTGAAATGGTGCATGTTATATGTTCTCTATACTGGGACTTGGGACGTGGTTTATACTCGGAGATTTACCCCGATTGGGACTTTCGACTATGAATCACGGAAGGTTAAATCGCGCGTGCATGTGCTTTAGTTGTTGCATGAATTTACAGCTACTTAAGTGATCTGGAGAGAATCGAAAGCGCCGATTACCTACCGACCGAGCAAGACATTCTGCGCGCCCGACAACCGACCACAGGCATTCTAGAATATCCTTTCGATCTAGATGGCATTATATTTAGGTATGTTCCAAGTGTTGCCGCTAGATCGAGCCACAGTAGTTTTTGATCAATGACCCCTACTACAGCTAATTTGCACTCGATTCCAAAAGGTTTGTGGTACGTAGACGCTAGTTATTGGTATATAGGTCAAGGCTTAACAATACGATGGGAAATTTAAAAAGGTAATTTGTTTCAGAATCGATATCGATTTCAACTATAATTGTTCTGTGTTGTGAAACCTTACAGTAATGTAATCTGCTTATTCTAAGCAAGGTCGGATAGAAGCATGATATTGCGCGGTGTGACGCGCGGTAAATGTTTAATACAATTATATTCTTATTTTAAGTAGTTTTATACATTTTTATTTATAAGTATGCTCGTATGTTTGTGCCGTAATGACTCGGAGAAAGCTTAACTTTAATAGCAAGTGGAACATAATGTTATAAGTGTTTACACGTTAAACCCTTTTATAAAGAATAGAATTCAGGGAAAAGATATATTTTTTAAACTATAGCTTTATTGCTTTGGATAAAAGTTATTTTTTACGCTAGAATGAATAAAAACGCTTCAGCTCTTAGTTTTGCTTTGTGATAACCTCGCGCTTAATCATCTCCCACGGTCAGACATATTTGTTTAACTATACATTTTAGAGAGCTTACAAAAATGTAATTCTATTAGTGAAGACACCTGTATTTCAAAAGACCATTAAAATAACATTTAAACGAACCGCGTCAAATACTTTATTTAGACGTATACTACAGTAAGGGCGGCTTGCGCAACATTTGGTCTAAACAGAATTTAGTTAAATGCGTTTATCTTGCTAAATATGTTTAGCCTAAATACAATTAAAAAGGTCTTGCCCATGTCCGTTTGGATGGTAATTTAACTAATCGTAGTTAGGGAGTCGGTAAAGCAGTTCCTTGCGTTCCTTTTTACGTTTTTGTGCGTTGTACACATGTTGTACACTTGACTTAGAGCAAAATGGTTGCATTTCTTAAAAAAAAATTCGTGAAATGGACCGACGAGCTTTCATTAATAATAAGTACATTTCCTTACATGTTGCTGGTTTTTAAATGTGGGGCTATTTGCTGTAACAAAATTGTAGTGGTTTCTTTCGTTAGACGAAACCTTCTGAAGAATTTGTCGTCCGAATACATTCCAAATAAGTCTGCTCTCTCAAACAATTCCTTCGGTCTGTTGATATATTCTATAATTTCCTCATCGTCGTCATAATACAATTCCCACAAATCTATCTTACAAACTTCCTACCGAACTCTTAAATCTTTTATAAAATAATAGTAAATTCTATAACCTCAAAATGATGACGCGCGATTGACTACTAAACGTATTTAGCGACGCTAAATAGCCATCTTTGGGTATTTAACTTTGACAGTTCGTTAAACGTGATTAGTGCCTAAATTTTTGTTGTGCAAGACGCTAATTATAATTAGCAGACTAAATGCGTTTACGTCGCTCTTAAACTGTATTTAACGACGATGCGCAAGCCGCCCTTAATGTATATAAAATCGTCTGGCTTCTTATACTGTTTCAACTTCCAATGGCCTATAAATTTTAATAAATCACCTTTTTTGTCCTCTTGTCACATGTTTGTGACCTTTATGTTTAGACTTGTAACATTTAAGTTAAAGAATGTCTATTACCAAAATACCTACCACAAGAAAAAGCAGTAAAACTTTATATACTTCACACTTTTATGGCATTGTTGAACTAGATTTTTACAAGGTTAAGTTCTCTGTTAATATCTATAAAGCTGCTATAATATATAAGTATTGTTTGTTTATAATTATGTATAATACTTTTGCCTTATTTAAATAATAATTATCTTTTCTCATTAACACTATCCAATATGGTTTGGTTTCGTTCTTTACGTCTGCCAAAAATACAGCAAAAAACGCTCTAAACGGAAACAAATATGTCTGACAAACAAAATAGAGAAATCTTAAACTCATTTTTCACAATTGAATTAGTCCATGGCTGCCCAGAGAATATTTTTTACACGAAGACGGTGAGCTACGTGGTTGGGCTAGAATCTTCACTAGAAAGGAACTGATACACATTAGGTAGTTATTTCTCATCTACTTTCATATGATTAAATAAGGTGATCCAATTTACTTTCATACGTCGCTTTAAATGCTTCGCTGTTAATTAGATAACATGAATGCAATGTGGTTTAGACGAAATACTACCTATGTTAAAAGTTAATTCATAAGTTTTTCTCCGTAAATTTGTAACGAATTTAAATCAGCAATTTGTAACGAATTTAAATCATTACAAAATGTGTTATTTTGCTCGTAATACTTACTTTGATATTATGAGCAAATGCAAAATGACTTATTTTGTGACAATAACATATTCAGACAAAAAATAAGGAGATGTTTGCTATACAACTTTGTTTTGTTAGTAAGAAAATGATGCTATCGCATATCTGTAGTCAAATGTTATTAAAAGCAAGAAACATTAATATGGATCACCTGAAACTAACATTGTAAGACTTAACATTTATTTACTAAGCGAACATAATGCTTCTTGCCAAATTGCTACCAAGAAAATACATATTATACTTAGAATTAAATATGTGCTTATGCAAATTTGTAAGGACAGAAAAAATATGTTATTTAAGCAATTTATATTCGATCTAGCCAGACTGAACAACATGTACTTACATACTTATCTAAAATATTCAGTCAAAAAACATAAAATTTTGCTATTACAACACTTTTTTGTCATCTTCTCGAATCGAAATGTAAATTTAAATAGGTACCTTAATTTGATAAAAAAGAAGTTTTATGCGTTGTTTTTTTTTTCGTTTTTTAAATAAATATTCGTTTGTTGTTCATCATTCTGTATTCCTTAAATTCAAATTATATTTTTATTCGAAAAAAATGCTAATCAAGCTATCCCTGTTTATTCCAATATACATTGGTACAATCATGCGAACCTACTTATATTAGAAAATTATTATTACATGGGTAAAAAATTGTTTTACACATCCTTTTATGTATGTATTTTATGTGTTTGTAGTTGTGTTGGGTAGTAATTAAATTGCCTGTTTATAAAAGCTTGTGTCCTGTGAACTTATGTCCTTTTAACTTTGTGTGTGTTTATATAAAATAATATTATTTGTAATGCATGTGCTGTGTGCTTTATTTCTATTATTTTATATTCTTGCACTGTATTTGTTTGCTATGCTGTAAATAATTGACGTATTAAACTAACATACATGTCTTGTTATTTGTGTGTGTTTAATGAACATTTTGTATAGATTTTTTCTAAAATTTCATCTAAGGTTGCCACCATTATTATAATAATTCATAATGTAATACGTTTTAATCAACTTATATTGTTTGGTGCTTTGCCTAAATGACTGTATTTTGAAAGTAAAACAATGGCAATTTTTTCAGCCTTTAAAATAGAATAAACATGTAGAAATGGTACACTTATAAACATACTATGACGCTATTGTTATAAAATTGTTCAAGGTGGCAACCCTATTTATTTACATTACCACAAATGTGGTTTATTTATTGAAATTTGTATTAAAATAACTCGTTAATATCCAACAGGATGGTGGACGTCGGGGGCCAAAGATCTGAGAGAAGGAAGTGGATCCATTGTTTTGAAAATGTCACATCTATCATATTCTTAGTAGCCCTTAGTGAATATGATCAAATTTTATTCGAATCTGAAAATGAGGTACGTATTACACTACTTATTTGTTCGTTAATTACTTTAGAATACAAAAAATAATGTATTTACCATACTTAGCCTGTACTTCATTCTTAATTTGATAAAAATACAAGTGTTATAATTGTATAGGTAGTTCATAAATGGTTATTAATTATTATCATATTAAGCAAGTCGTGGACGTGAATTGAATGTATTTTTTTTATTGATTGATTGATTTGATTTAGATGGTAAATGGTTTAATTTAGCCTCTAACTCACGGTAAACATTTATTGAGCTACAGATGATAAACAATGTTGCTGGTTTTTTTTTTTTTTTTTAATTTTGTCCCTCTTTCGGTCGAAACATATCATCGTTACAACACGAAGCGTTGCTATTTGCACGTTGACAGCAACATTGTTTCAAAATTTGTTGCTAAACAAATGTTTTAACATAAATTCATTATTGAAGTGAAACTTCTTTATCGGGGTTGGACAAAAATTTAGTGTAACATTTTTGCGTTGCGCCGTACGCGTGACATTTTTGCGTTACGCCATACTCGTTTTAAGGTCATAAAGAAGTTTCACTTCTTACGTGTGTACTCTAGTACACGCATACATTTTTTTTTCTGTTACTAAAACTGCGTATGTAACATTCCAGAACCGAATGGAAGAATCCAAGGCGTTATTCAAGACGATCATCACGTATCCATGGTTCCAGCACTCGTCGGTAATTTTGTTCCTCAACAAGAAGGATTTGCTCGAAGAAAAAATCATGTACTCGCATCTCGTCGACTATTTCCCCGAATACGATGGTAAGACTTGTTCTGTTTGTGATTATTGTATAGAGAACTGTACTAATTTTTAAATTGGGTCTTTTTAGTACGTTTGAGGTGGGTGTTGAACTGTCTTTTTAAAAGACGTTTTTTAGGTAACGCACCATATTATTTAGTGTTTATCAGTCAAATCAATTAATATTGAGCTGTGTTTTTGAAATGACATTTTGTGATAAAAATTACTTCTACCGATTATACTTGATAAACTACTAGTAATTGATTATTTGAAAGTTTGGTAACCTGTAATAACTAACGTACACTCATTTCAACAAGATCTGAATCCGTACAATGCAACTTGCACTTATAAAATGTTCAAAGTACTTTGAATATGAACCTTAAAACGTCTACTCGCAAGGTTCAATTTGCATTTAAATAAAAGGTCCTGAATGCGAACCATTATAAACCTTATAACATCTACTCACAAGGTTCAATTTGCCTTTTAAATAAAAGATCCTGAATGCGTACCATTATCGACCTTATAACATCTGTTCACAAGATTCAATTTGCCTTTTAAATAAAAGGTCCTGAATGTGTACCATTATCGACCTTATAACATCTGTTCACTAGGTTCAATTTGCCTTTTAAATAAATGCGAACCATTATAAACCTTATAACATCTTGTCAAGTAAATTTGCCTTTTAAATAAAAGGTCCTGAATGCGTAACATTATCGACCTTATAACATCTGTTCACAAGGTTCAATTTACCTTCCAAATGACTACTATAGGACCTAAATGCGACCCAGTCCCAGCACGGGAGTATATCCTTAAGAAGTATCTAAGAGAGAACCCGGACCCCGACCGGACGTGTTACTCGCATTTCACCACAGCCACAGGTTGATAGACTTTGTAGTGAAAACCGCTAGGAGTGCGCTATGGGGTTTTGATCGCTAGAATATTGTGTATTTTATTGTATTGGTGGAAAATACATTGTTATGTAATTACAAAAAAAGGAATCTTTTTCTCTTTTGAAACATCAAAAAACACTGTCTGTGTGCAGAGAAAAAGATTTCAAAATGTTGAGAATAATAGTTTTTTGATAGAATTTTTTTTAGACGTACAGAGTGACCAGTAATAAAAATACTAGGACGCCTATTGTGGCACGTTATTTTTATTTTAATGGCTATAATATCACCGTATGTCTGACTAGTCTCTTTCTCTGTCTCTTTCTTATATTTCACTTAGAATAAAGTGTAATACTCTTCCTGTTTTTAATTAAATTAAAGCGCCCAAAAATGCCAATGTAGATACATAATTAATACATGTGTTTTCCACCAATCATGTACCATGTATTGTATTTTATATAATGTAAAAAATATGTACCATGTATGAAGTAGTCTAAGAGCTAGTTAACATATAGGTCCACAGCGTGACGCGAGCACTGCCCGTGAATTTATACTACGAATGTTCGTCGATTTAAATCCTGACGCTGAGAAAATTATTTATTCGCATTTCACCTGTGCGACGGGTGAGTATGAACTGCTGTTTAATATTTTAGTATTAAAAATACTTTTAGAAGTCGAAAGTTTAAATGGTCCTTCGAGACGGTTCTGTGAGATTTTGACATTGGTAATGTAATATGTGGGTTCTAGAGTTTTGTTAAAACAATTCTAAACTCATTGTAAAAAAATTGGTCAAATTTTAATTTGTAAAAAGATTGAACTGGTTCCAATGGAATATCGAATCAATATTCAATTCTGCACGAATGCAAATGCAACATATTATGCTATTGATATATTAACGTTCTTCATTTATTATAAAGGTTGATCATTTGTTCGAAGTTGACTAATTTAATTACTACTTTTGACCAAATAAATGAACCGATATTCATGTGCTTCTAACCGTTTAAAATAAATAAATTGAAAATAAGCTGACCACTGTTCCGATCATTCATAATTTTCTATATTTCTATATCCACATCACACCCGTCAATTATGTAGTTATAAAACAAATTCGTTTGAATATTATTAAAGTGAAACTTTCATTACATCGTCTCAAACTTTTTGGTCTGTGTAGCGCATGTCGTGTGTATCGCGGCTGCCGAGTAGGTATACGACCGTCACGCGACATGCGCTACACAAAGCAGTGTTCGGAACCGTTCGAACAGTTTCACTTTTACCGTGGTTTCATAAAACCACACAACATTTTTTTATTATATTTCATCGTCGAGTTATTTTTTTTTACATTTTAAAGATTTATAGAATACTTGGACGATCTGGTAAGAGATACATTTAAATATAACGTATAAAATGCTAGTTGGGTTTTGCGCTAGTTATAGCTGTAGATGTAGTGCGTAAATGTTGTTATTTTATACAGTAGCACCTCTATAAGTCGAATATCAAGGGAGACGCCAAAAAATTCGAGTTATAGAGTTTTCAACTTATGGAGGATTTCGACTTAGGCGGATTTTGATTCGACATAAAGAGTTTGAGGTTTATTCTTATCAATTTTGAGTTACAGAGGTAAAATAAATTAAAATTCAACTTGCAGAGGTCACAAACATGTTTTTATTTATTATAAATCAACATTATTTCAAATCATTTTAAAATAAAAAATATGGCATTAAAAAAGTCAGTATTTTTTTTGCTTTAGATAATTTGGTTGTTCTCTAGCATTTTATAATCTATAAAGAGCAGAAAATTCTTCTTTTTCAAAGATACTGGTTTGCTTTATAAAATTTCGTAAGGTATTCAATACGGTTCTTGTCTCTTTGATGGAAACCCATGGAGCGCATGTACTATTCACGTCTTCTATGTCATCTTAATCATTAGTATCGGTTTTCTGAGCTACTGAATCGATAATTTCGTCATCAGATACTTAACGCAAACACGTGTTTCGTGAGTCATAAATTAATTATCGTATAAGTACTCCTAAAATGTTTTCTAAGAAACAATAGTGTACTGGTTGTAAAATAAAACGTTGCTATGTTCGAGATACAGAGGTCAAATTTGATTTTTCGAGTTATAGAGTGAAAATATGTACCAAAATGGCTTGGAGGGACTCGGTGATTATTTCGACTAACAGAGGGACAAAATTTCAAGTAATAGAGGTTTTCTGGTTTGAAGGGAAGGGAACAAGACATTTTTTCGAGATTTGGAGGTTTTTGACTTATCGAGGTTCGACTTAACGAGGTGCTACTGTATTTATGTATGTTTATTATTTATGTGAACGTATGTGTGTGAACGCTGCCTTTGTAATAATGCTAATAAAAAAAATATCAATACATCAATGTATTGATATTTTTTTTATTAGCATAAAGGATGTTCCATTTTTTATTAAGTTTAACTTTTAATATTATTTCTCTATTGCCCCCCGATTTAAAAGTTGTTAAGAGAAGGCTCCCTAAATTTTATGTGAAATTTCATTAATATTCTGAAACAGTCACACATACAATCAAAATGGAACTTTAGTACATATATGATTTATTGGGTCTTTTTCTTTCCATGTACAAGACAGTTACGTAATTGTAACATTTTCGCTCGATTCATTTTTTATTCAAAAATTATGCCTTTTTTAAACATTTACTTGGACTTTATGTCTAAAATAAATTTTAACAGTAAGAAAATATAGTTTACTATCCAATCCCAAGATATTTTTTCTCTAGATCAATCATTACTTTAGTTATAAACGAAATAAGAATTGAGACTTATGAGATTTAGTTTCGAGCTCGAACGCGATCAAAGAGCGCACGCGATATTCAACTTTATTACGGCTGTGTTAGCGTCTAGCACCGTAGCGGTCTAACCGGTCTCCCAGTGCCAGAAATTATGTTAGGGAGCCTCCTCTTAACATTCTATTGCTTTATTCAGTCTCTTAAAGACGTATGCTTTTGAGTTTAAGTTGAATATTTGAGTTTTAAAAGTATAATTTTCTTCTATTTATTTTTTACTTTTTGCATGCTGCCTTGGATATTTATAAAGACACTGAAAACATTAAATTAGTGTTTTGTGCCGTAAAGGACACGATCATGCAATCCGCTTTAAAAGAATTCAATTTAGCGTGATTTCTTTGCCTCTAGTGATAAGTTGTTAAATAATAAATATTTATTGCTTATTTGTTATTGTTATTTTCATTTTTATTGAGTTATCATTCAAGTGTAGATAAGGTAAGCAAATGTTTATTGTATTTATTTGCCATTCATGTATAGTTTTGTCATTGGGTATTTTTTTATAATAGAAGGTATCGCATTTTATTTGTAGCCCATTTCGTTCACAATAACATCAAAGTGAATTCTGTAAGCATGTCATTGAACTGTTTGATTATTATTTGTTAAATGAATATTCTATATGTACTTATATTTTATTTAGAGTGAATGAATTGAATTGAACTGAATTATCATTTATTATGTGCTACTAATGAAAAATATGTATACAAGTTGGATGTTGTGAATGAACTGCATGTAATAATTTACATCACTTTGTCTCATTTTCATGTTACATTTTCGTTTCTTTTTTAACATCAGTTTATATTTTTGAAGCTTTTTGTTCCAAAAATATTTTAAAATAGAAATTTTATATCACTTTCTCGTTTACCTATCAAACCCTCTTGAATTTATAGAACCATGAGAATAGGGTAAATAGCGCAAAACCTAACACATTTTACGTTATTACATTTATTCGAAATGTACTCGCGATTTATTATCATCTTATCTAATTGAGTGTATATTCTAATCTATAACAGGTACTATTTTATAGGGCTTTCAACTTGTTTATCACTGATTGTATATTAGTGGTTCTTTTTCTGATTTCACTGACTGAATCATAATTTGTAATGATTGTAACTTGGTTCAGTAAAGATAATTTGGCTTTAGAGCGACATGTTGTACATTTCGTCGAGTGAAAACAGAATAAGAGCTATTTTTGAAGTGAAACTTCTTTATCGGGGTTGGACAAAAATTTATTGTAACATTTTTGCGTTACGCCGTACGCGTGACATTTTTAAGGTCATAAAGAAGTTTCACTTCTTACGTGTGTACTCTAGTACACGCATACATTTTGTTTTAAGAATATGTGCAAATGATTAATTTTGTCCAACTTGCAGACACCGAAAACATCCGTTTCGTGTTCGCGGCGGTGAAGGACACAATCCTGCAGTCTAACCTCAAGGAGTACAACCTCGTCTAAGTAACCACGTGGTCCCTGACACAAATCTGTGATTGTGTATAACACGTAATTTAAACATCATTTCACGACAATGTATAAATTCACGAACTAAGATCGAATAGACGAACGTAATTCATCTTAAACAGATTTATGAGAATGTAAGGTTAGATTGTAAGTCATTTAACCTAAATTAATAGGCACCAAGTCGGACGGTGTCCTCGGACAACATTCGTTCTCGATCCGTACGGGTCGGTTTAGGACCTTTTTTGACATGTTTTTTTATATTGAGGTAATTCACAATTTATGTATGTGTCTGTATCGGTGAATATTAAATTGTGCATTTTTTAAAGCTCGCGACGAGTCGTGGCCTCGCCGCGAGCTGCTTTTAGTCATTGTTTTAGATTTTTGTAAAGTTTGTTGCCATAATATCTTTCTACATTAGTATACATTTATGTCCAGACGAATGGATTTGAGAAACTAGTCCAATGAAGTCACGGCGTGTCGTGAGGCAGTCGGTGACTGGCCTGTATTGTACGTATTTATTTAAGCTGTGAGCCGTGTCGGTAGGGTTAAGTTATCGCAACTCGCACTATGTACCGTTCGTTTGCAACATCTGTCTACGGCGTTACTTTTGTACATTGCGTTTTGTCGGTTGACATGATATGTCACGTGTTTATTTTTAAACCTGTTTATATATTGTAACGATGGTGTTTTCTACAAGAATTGACTCGTCACAGTGTTCCGTTGACTGTAGGCTTCGTGTACGCGGTGTTTTGAGTTTGTCCCTAACGAGTCTGTGTGAGTCCATGCGGCGAGTGGATAGGACGTTACTCTGTACGTTAGTTGTGTAAGGACATTTTTAAATGCATTTGATATAAACTTTTTTTACTAGAAATCCAAGTAATACATCATGGCGAAATGTGAAACGTTTTAAACTGAAACTGAAGATTTTTGCACGAAAGCTTAACACAGAATGTAATATATTGTACATTTGGGTCTAAATGTGCTGAGTGAATTGAGCTGACAGTTCAATGCCAAGTTTTGCTATTGGCACCCATTGGCCACCTTGCGGGAAACGCAACCGTGAGAAATATACACTTTATTATTGTTTTCTATCATATTTTTGAGATTTTTTTTAAGTATTACATTATGCTTAATTTAGTGTGTTGCTTCGTGTTTATGATTAGTTATTTTATGTATAGTAAGAAACAGAGTTTCTATATTATGAACATGTAACTTATTTGTGTTAACTTATTTGTTGTTGTGCCTATCTCTGTAATGTTCTTGACTCGTTTTATGGATTAGGGAATAACCGATAGCTGACACTGTCAATAGCAAAACTGTTTGCTTCCAAGAGTACCTACAGCTGTCTTTATGCTCAAAAATCATGTGAATTTGGAACTTAGCGCACAATATTGGATTCTTTCTACTCGTGTTACCCACTTGATGCAATCCCTGTGTAACCCTCGACACAGTTATACAATTTCGTTTGTGCAATTTTACAACAATATTTATTGATTTCGGTTCGGCGAAGGGTCGTTTCCTATTCTATCGCTTGCGTGCCAATGGTTTCTTATTGACGTAAGCAAATGCATGCTTAGATATTTTTGTTATTATATTCTTTACATATATTTTATTTAGAAGTTATGCTGTATTGATAAATAATATAATTTTTGTGCCGCTCTCGTGTAACCGGGTACACGATACCGCTCCGGGCGTCGATTTCACGAGACTGTACGCGTAAACCAAAGATATAGTGACATTTTATATGAAGTTCAGTTTCGATTGTAAATTAACAGTCTCCAAAATGGACGTCGGTCACGTTATATCACATCGAGAACAAACCGCGCGGGCTTTACTTGAAACGTGTGAAACGTAAATTATACGACAGTAACGCTAGCTATAATGGACTGATTATTTAATTATAAACGTATTTTTAAACTCCAACACAGAGGACCAATACAATATCTTAAAACAAAAAAAAAGTATATCACACTCTTAATTTGGTCGTATAGTATATGTCAAGGGATAAACAATGCACAAAATATATTTTAAGCCTCGATTAGTTACGTTTCGCGCACAAACGACAGATGGATATTTATATTTTTATTTATTTATACAAGTTAATTTATGAATGTTATGGATTTTGATATTTTACTGTAGCGGAGCGTTGGCACGCACGCGACGGCTCCGAGCCCGGTTCCTTTCTCTCGACTGAACTTACCGGTGTGTTTCTTATTTGCAAGTGGGCGAATACTACACATGTTGCTAAACTATACTATAGTCTAACGTTGCTTTACCTTTTGCGTGAGATTGTAAGAATTTTAGCTTAAGTTTCGACTGAAGATGGATGCCTGTATGTAATATTGTAAATTATAATTTCTCATAAAATATAATTTTTTTCAGCTATGTTGTTTGTTTTATTTAATCACCTTTACCGGCTTGGGCCGTGTGTACAATGTATTATAGTTTATACAATTAATAATATTGTATTTTCCTTAGAGTATTTTCATCCAGATTTATTCCATTAGATGTGTGAAAGAACCTACAGAATCAACACATAATATTCTATCACAGACACATTAGCACGATCAGAGATGTCTCCTATCTACTCTTATTAAATTAGGCCAATAACATCTATTAATAAATGCATATAAATCTCAACCTTACAATAAACAATTCTACTTAAACTTATCAACAGTTCAAAGTCAGTGCCCCTTGCAATCGAAATTAAAAACTTTGAAACGACAACTTAATCCAGTACTTTGTAAGGGCTTCACTATATGTAATTACCAATATTTTAAAGTGGTCCTGTTGACTATAAATCACTGTTTCAACAATCACTAAAATATTAAATAAAAAACGTTAACGTGAAAATAATTCATTATATTTTATTACTAACTACAGTGATAATATCAGTCATTCCATTTGCACTATTACACTGATTTCATAACGCGATAACAGACGCCATATGGAAAATAAGCGTGCGTCATGAACATCGTTCTATTGTTGATATAAAACATGACATTGTCCACCACTATAATACCCGAAAATTTCTCTTCGTTCGAGGCTCTAGCTGAAACTGCAGCACACATAGCGATCCACAATTTCAGATGGCAATACCAATCTCTCATTTTGTTTAATACGACTCTAATCTGTGGAGTTAATGCTTTTATTGGATCATTTAACAAATCGGTAATCATCGGCCAAAGTACTTTCAATCCTTGGTTCATCGAAAATACGAAACAATTTGTGCTATTCCTGGATAATATTGACGCCCTTATTATTATGTTGGAATGGTTGAAAAATCAACGATTTAATAATACTGGAAAATATTTGGTCATATGTAACTCGGCGGAAGAGTACGATTGCGATGAAAATCGAGCTGTAAGTTTATTTTGGCAATATCAAATAGCGAATATAATTTTCATGAAACATAAGTCCCAGCAAGCATACGGCTTTACTTATTTTCAAGACGTTAGTTGTTTTAACAGTCCTCCAATAATACTAAATAGATGGGATGCCTGTTTTCAAAACAGAAATGAGGAGAGCTGTTCAGATATATTTCCACTTAAATTTACAAATTTACATAAATGTCCATTGATAGTTTCAACATTTGAACAAGAACCGTACATGACTATTAAAAATGGGATACCAGGCGGCGCAGACGGCGATTTGCTCCGTGTTATCTTCAAAGCTATAAATGCAAAGCTCAATGTTATGACACCACGGATAGGTACTGGTTGGGGGAAATTAGAAGAAAACGGGACATGGAGTGGCTCCCTGGCGGATATTTACAATGATTGGGCCAACTTTTCTATGACTTCAGCCAGTTTAACTCTTCGGAGATTTATGCATTTTCAAATATCTACTAGCTACAATAGTGTTACCCTTGCCTGGGTGACTCATCCGTCCACCTTGGAACCGGCGTCGTTGAAGCTAGTGAGACCGTATAATGCTCAAGCAAGGAGAGGTTTACTCGTCCTCTTACTTCTTGTATGTATAATAGCTATGATCTTTAAAATCTTGAAGGTAAAATTGAATATGCCCGATATTCCTGACAATATACTTTTCCATTCTTGGGAAATATGTATGGGATTACCGGCGACTAGATTGCCCACAAAGTGGGTTTTATCAGGTTGTACTATACTTTGGATGTTGTATTGTTATTTAATAAGGACACTGTACCAAGTTTATCTTATTAACTGTTTGCAAACAGACTTTCGCCTCCAGGATTTAGAAACAATAGAAGATGCAATCGATGCCGGATATCACTTCGGAGGGGGTCTAGCTCTTAAAGATCTTTTCATTGAATATCCTCTCATTTATGATAATTGGGAAAATGTAGAAAGTAGCAATATTCAGTCCACTCTGTTGAAATTATCAAATGGATTGAAATTTGTTTTAGCCATGGATTATGAAACAGCCAGAATGTTTTTAAGGAAACCAAACAGAAAGTTGCATATATTGCCGCATAAAATTGTCAACGGCCCAGCTGTTATATTTTTTAAGAAATATTCCTGGTTGGCACAGTCGATCGACACCATACTAACACGTTTAATTGAATCCGGATTGTGTGATAAAATTTATAAGGATAACACTTTTATAAAAATAATTGATGACAGTGATGCTGCAAAAGTTATTAATATCGACGCATTTAAGGGCTGCTACTTAATTTTATTGTGTGGTTGGATTATGGCCTCCGTAGCATTGGTAATAGAAAAGTATATTTATTCAAGAAAAAAAGTTATTCCAGAGTCTGATAATGCAAATCCATAACCTTTATCATGAAATTTAATGATTATTTTGGGTTACTACAAAATATTTTTTTTACAAACGTTATTGTTGGATAAAATATTTAGAAACGTTTTAGTTACGTTCTTATTTTTAAGTAAGTACCTACATCAGGAAATTGTTTCAGCATTCTACTTACGGCATATAAGTTTTTTAAAATATATACATCATTTTATTTAATTACAATTATCCTTATTTGTAATTGATAAAATTATATGATTGCCTCGATACAAATAATAAGTCTAGAAATTTCGGCAATTCGGTGCTTTCGACTCTACCTTATAAGCCGTAGCCGTAGCCGGCAACGTGCGCATGTAGATAAGTAAGTGATTCTTAAGACGAATAATATTTTTGAAATGAATACCTGATTCATTACACCAGAATTTTTTTGTACCTTGTTTTAATTAAGAAACAAAGTCAAAATTCGTTTCCCAGTAAAGGTTAAATATGGAATTATATTTAAAAAATAAAATAGAAATGATAGAAAACAAGTTGTTTTATTACATTCCTATTCCCAAAAACTTAAGTGACGGATGGCTGAAACTACATAGTTACTTTTTTTTAGGTATAACTACCTGAATTCGCTTATCATTTCACATTCATTAAACTTGCATAAAATCAATCAATACTTTAGAGATATGTATTTCCTTTTAGTTTTTTTTTTTTATATTTTATAATTTTATGTCTAGTAAACCGCTGAACCGTTTATGATTAGTAGGTAGATAAGAATAGATTCATGAAAACGATCATACTTTGATAAAAGAGTTTAAAGTTTTTTGTAGATAAGGTATACAAATATATGTGCCATATTATACATATTTGTAACTAAATCTTCTAGAGCAAAATACATTTTTATGTTTGTTTGGCCTCCCAATAAACTTCCTTTTATCTATAAATGTAGTTAAAAAAACTAATGTTGGCTTCAATAACAATGCTGATTAAACTATAAGTACCTAGTAGTTATACATATAAGTATAACTAGTGATATAATATACCTATTTTATAACACTGGACTGTCGCAAATTGCGTAGAGGCACAGATTTGGTAGAAGGCAGAATTAATCCATCGACATATTAGTTCCTACTTACTAGCTACTGGGCTATGGTTTACTGTTGGTATACCGTATACCTACTACTTATACTTAAATCTTTTTAAAATACCAGAGGAACAGATACCACAAAAATATTAATTAAGCTTTCCACCTCTTCAAATGTTGAAATCTAGTATCTTCTTTGACCTATTTCATAAGATATTGATTATCTTACCCCAGTTATCTGTAATATTTATTTTATTTACGCTCCAAAAATGGTAAGTACATAATATTGGTAGTTATTTCAATCGTATGATAAATGATAATAATTTACCTACTTTATTGGTACCTACATGTGTATTTGGGTATGTTTTAACTTTTAACATTATTTAATGTGAGCACTAAGTGATTTTATTGTGCTTCATAAGTAATACATCTATCAATTTTACTATCTTGTACCCATTAGCGGTCCATCAATCCAAGGTAATAAATCTTTATAAAGATTTATTACCTTGGATTGAATATACTTTTACTTTTCTATTAAAGAATCTATTGCTATGCCATTTATTTTATATCTGTAATATAATCATTTATATCTTTAATCATTACCCACGGTATTCCTATATAAAATGAGAAGGTATGTCACTGTGAGTGGATTCCTACGTGAAGATGTATTCTTTTGAAAACGAAAATTGTTCCACTTTCGATGCTCTAGCCGAAAGTGCAGCAAAAATTGCGATTTACAATTTTAAATGGCAATACGCTACATTCGTTTTCTTAAATTCTACCTTTTTCTGTGGAGCAAATGTCTTTGTAGAATCATATAAAAAAAATATTATAATCGGACAGCATATTTATACTACTTGGTTCATAGAAAGCACAACCCAATTCGTCCTGTTCGTTAGAGACAATGCTGATATACATCGAAGTCTGGTATGGTTCGAAAGTAAAATGTATAATAACGCCGGAAAATATTTGATTGTCTGCAATGCTGTACCTGGATGTGACGAGACTGAAGCTGTTGAGTTATTTTGGCAATATAGAATAGGAAATGTTATTTTAATTAAATACGATAATCAACATAGAGCAACTGGTTACACATTTTTTCAAGACGAAAGCTGTGGCCCCGGTCCTCCTGTAAAACTTGAGCATTGGGATGACTGTATTTTTGAAAATAGCATCGATGATTGTGAAAATAATATGTTTCCTATGAAGTTTAAAAACTTACATCGTTGTCCCCTAAAGGTGTCAACTTTCCACCAGGTGCCCTACATGATTCTTGGCGATACTGCTCCAAGCGGTGCTGATGGTGATTTATTAAATATTATTATCGAAGCATTGAATGCAACGCTTGTCCTGGTGATTCCTCATGATACGGATGGATGGGGAAGCCTCGAAAGCAATGGAACATGGTCTGGATCTCTCGGAGATGTTTACTACGATAGTGCTAATTTCTCTATGACATCCGCAAGTATAACATTGCATAGATATAATTTTTTTCAAATGTCAACAAACTATAACACTATGTCAGTTGTTTGGATAACTCACCCCTCCGATGTAGAATGGTCATCTCTGAAACTTCTACGACCGTATAGCGTTAAACTGAGGTATGCTCTCATTGTTATTATTTTATTAATTATGTTACTAGGTCTCTTCCTTAAAATTGATATATGCAAATCTATTAAAAAGAGATTGTGTTTGTCACAAACCTCTAATGATATATTATTGTATTCTTGGCAAATGTGTCTGAGCCTTCCAATGCACAGATTACCGACGAATTGGTTTCACAAGTATACTATACTATTTTGGATTTGGTTCACCCTTTTACTGAGAACATTTTACCAAGTTTATCTCATCAATTCTTTGCAAACTGATGTGAGGACCGATAATGTTTTGAGTATTGAAGATGCTATTGAAGAAGGATATCCCTACGGGGGAAGTCTCGCCCTGAAGGATTACTTTATAGATCAACCTGATATTTATAATAATTGGATACTGGTGGATAGCAACGAAATATTTCCCATCATGAAAAATTTATCAAATGGTATGAAATTTGTAATGGCCATGAACATAGAAACAACTAACATTTTTCTTGCTAAAAGTCAAGCAAATCTTTATGTTCTCCCACAAAAAATACTCAATAGTCCAGTTGTGTTATTTTTTAAAAAATACTCGTGGTTAGTGCAGTCTATAAATACATTATTAACGCATCTGTTTGAAGCTGGGTTACCTGATAAATTACTACAAGACTATGTGTCGAAAGGCATTCGAATTGAAGAAAACGAAGTTAAGTCAATAACAATCGAACATTTCCATGGATGCTTTTACGTACTATTTTTAGGATGGGCACTGTCTATCGTTATTGCGATTATAGAAAAACTTGTATATTTAAGAAGATCGATTCGCATTCCTTAAGACAACTTACATTACCTAGGTATTTGTCAGTATTTCCACTATAAGGTAAAGTTAGATCAACGTTATTTTCCACTTGCACCAATTAATAAATAGAGACACTAGATTTAGGTTGTAAAAGTGTTATATTTTTAAATAAATAAAATATAACACTTTCACAAGCCAAAACTAGTGATTTTTGGGTTTAGCGCTGTGTGATGAGTGATCTGTCCAAACACAACTTATAGGTACCTAATAAATCTATTGATTACTAGCGGTCCGCCCCGGCTTCGCCCGTGGTACATGTTTACGTTTTCTCTACATAAAAACCATCCTTGTACTTCAAGGAATATAATAAAAAAAGAATTATCGAAATCGATTCAGCCGTTCTCGAGTTATGCGCTTACCAACACATTTTGCGATTCATTTTTATATATAAGATTATTTACGGTGTAGACAAAAAAGTGTTTGTAGTTTCACATTTAAGATTTTCTCTTATTTAGCTGAATCTTTGTTTTTGTTGAAATAAATACTTCACTACAAAATTCTGTTTTTTTTGTTTTTCATTTTATTCTACAATTTTAACTGGTTGTAGAGAAAAATAAAGGGATTGAGCACTGCTAAGTGTTAACGTCTATTATTAATTATTATCATTACGTAGGCGAAGATAATATTTTAAAACCCCTATTGGGCATGCATGTAAAATATTGTTATAAAGTATGTTACTTTATTGTATAGCAGAAAAAAAAATATAACAGGAAAAATATGTAACTAAAAATTTTGCCAGAGCAATCAAATCAAAATACCAGAGCTTCTTTGTAACATATTTAATAAAATAATTATACTTTAGGTTACACTATTACAAGATGGGACATTTGTCTGTCTTAGGAATAAGTATGTACAGAATTTCTCAATGGTGTAGCAAGTTTAGCAATAGTTCAGTATGACGTCAGTGGTGCAAGGCTTCAAGCAGCATTCGTCAGCAAGACCATCACGCTTGTAACGTGACCAATCAGCGCTGAGCGCTCCTCGCCGGCCGCTCCACATGTAGCCATCGAGCCATTTGTCACCACCGGCCAATGCAGCTGAAATTATGTTGCCTAGTTACACAAAATAAAAGTAGCACTAACGCAATATAGAATTAGGTCTGTGATTAACTGATAGGACTTGTTATTCGTGTATCCTGATATTAAGTCAAATTGTAATTTTTTAATGTTAGAAGATACACGTAAAGGTAGGAAAGGATACGTAGCATATTTGATTTTTAAAATATGTCCAATAACTAACCTACTCTGAAAAAAGGTCATTATTCTCAATTTGTTTTGACACAACCTTAGAAACAACCGATTATAAGGTATTAATAACAAAGATTACGATTGCTCGAAACGATAAGATTAAAGTTGAGTTAGGTACCTACTAACCAAATATAGATTCGGGCGATGTTCGTTTCTCCACAAATTCTCCAAAACAAACCAATAGTCTGGCATTAGCCAGCTGTCGTCCACACAGGGTCACTGGCGTCTCCTTCTCGCCCCTCCCTCCCCTCTCTCCCCTCACCACGGTCATGAAACACAACAGAAGTGTGGCTAGCTTCATGTTGAAATTCTAAAAGAAGCAGAATAATTTATAAAAATGTTAAATAGTCAGTCTAGGGCCTAGGCGAAAGTAATCTCCGTCCTTGCCCTTTAAATTTATGTAGACTTATTTAATCCTTAGTTACTATCCGAAATATTCAACATTTTCGGAAGTAGGAAATCGGTGTCATGTAATTAGGATCATTCACATTCATGAAAACTCGATCAAGGTATTCCGAGACGTTATGAAGTAGCCTTTGCCGTTCACAACTTGCCGTTCGTCTGTTAGAACTATATAAAGACTAGCTAAAGATTAAGAATTAGATATCTATCTAATTCTTAATCTTTAGCGTAAATATATAAATACTAAAAAGTATGACTTTTTGTGTCAGAGTTAAGGGGCAGGTAGGCCACCGAATGTTAAGTGGTCACCACCGCCCATAAACACTAGTAAGTTGTAACACTGGTCGAGATGAGAGGTGCTTTGCCGGCCTATAAAGGACAAATAAGCTCTTTTCTTGAAGGCTCCAATCTCATAAAACGCCCTTTTTACGTCCTTTTTAAGTAAATGTAAAATTTCCTTACCATTTTTAAGATGAGATGATTATCAAGAAATTTCGTTCTACGCAAGTTAAGATTTCAAGTGTATATCATGTTAGACGATCTGAAGCTTATATAGATAGCTGAAAATATTCAATTTGCATAAATGGTTCACACTACATGAACTAGCGGGTGCGACAATGAGGTAAATCAGAATTTTAGGTTTCAAGATATTTATTCTCTTTAAGACAACGATTTTCACGCATAGGTACCTACATACCCTTGTCTTATTTCTTTCCTCAAATCGAGAAGAACAAAATACTGTTTCATTACATTTTAATATAATAACTTAAACTTAAAAATAATAACTTAAACTTTTTACTATTAAACTAAAACTAACGAATTAATAAACGTTTTACTGTGGGAAGAAGAAGTATAAGAGTAGAAACAAGGAAGTTTTCCATAAACCCTTATAGTTACGGTAAATAAATAACTAAATACCTTATACCAACCCAGGTGGTAAATGTACCAAAAATATGACGATTCAAACGTGCTTCTAGAGGAAGATTGAATAAATAAATGTTTGAGTTGGAGAACCCTCGGCCTCGGTTCTAGATACTCATATAGTCACTATGAATAAAAATGCGGGAAAAAGCTTAAAAATTAAATAGAATATGCAGTATTACAGTTACGGAAAAGCCTACAACAAATTTAATCGGCAGATAATTTTTAGCAGGTCCATTGGTCAAAATTTTAAATAGCTTTTATAGTGAAAACTTTTGCAAACAAATAAATAAGTGTTTCTTTAATAAGCTATTAATTCAAAGGAGTGTCTTCAATAATATCTAATGTTATAGCTACGAACATATAAAGCACAAAATAAATAAAAACAGGAGGCTCAGTATTTTCTATGTCCTCATCCCTAACGTCACTTCGATTGTTCATTTGACGAAAATGATGCGTGTATCTGCGAAGATGATAATATTTGCCAGTAATTAATTCATGGTACCCAATCAATGAACAGCGTCACACCTCCGCTTTATTCCTGAAATTCTATATATAGAGCGAATATTTTTATGGTTTCATTGATAAACCGTCAATTTCGATAGTCTAGATTTAGGTATACAGAGGCATAATTTTTTTATGCATTAGTTTCCTTTTTTTTCTGAGTTTGAGTTAAAACAATTTTTTTCTTTTTGTTCAAACTATGCTACATCAGTATCAAAAACCTACTATATAGGTATAACTTAATCATCATTCTGAATACTTATACCACAGACTTATACCTACCTATATTAGAACCGTAGAAGAGTTCAATTTTGTACATATAATAAAAAGTAATGAAAGACCCCTGGGGGTTTCCATATCTACTAATCAAGAAGTCCCAAGACAAAAATTATCATTTTGACTATTTGTCGGTTGTCCAGATTTCACGTAAAAACGGAAAGGAACTGAACGGATTTTCCGCAGCGACTATATACACAGATATACATAGATATTTCTAAAAATGTACCTTATCTACATAATATTATAAAGCTGAAGAGTTTGTTTGTTTGAATGCGCTAATCTCGGGAACTCCTGGTCCGATTTGAAAAATTTTTTCGGTGTTAGATAGGCCATTTGTCGAGGAAGGCTATAGGTAATATCATCGCGTTAAGACCAACAGGAGCGGAGCAATGCGAAAACCGCAGGGCACAGCTAGTTAATTATAATCTTGTTAGGGGTTCGAAATAAAACGAGTAATAGGTATTGTAAATTATTTTTTATATTGTCATATGTGCTCTTAGTGGATAAGTACAATTGCAAAACATTTAAATTAAAATTATTAATTACCTAACTAACTAACTAGTATCCTTTCACCGAGTAATAAATAATTAAACATAAACCCATTTTCGCGAGTCACCATGAAGTCGTAGTTCCGTAACAATAGATTAAATAAGAAAGTTCTCCAAATCAAGAACAATCCTTTTATCCATAGACATTGTCACAGGAGACCATCTAGTTCTCTGAATCGCTTTTCAGGACATTTGGAGTCCAGCATGCCGTGCCCAGAATTACTAATATAGATGTTTAGTAGAATATATCTGGGTTCTCTTGTAACAATCTTGCGTCGTCTGGACAGTACATGATGATAGTGCTGACGGTGCATGGCCGCTCACAGCATTCTCTAGCGACTTGTCGTCGCACACGCAATCGTTTCTCGGCCAGTAAGCGCTTCTTATTCGCGCTCCTTTGTAAGACTTTTGGTGCTAGTTTACCTGTGACAATAAATAGTATATTACAAAAAATATAAATATAACTATAGACATGAAATATAAATATAGAGATAATATTTTCATGAAAAATATATTTTTTTTATGAATGAAGATCTTTTTTTATTGAAAATTATTTCCTACTATTTTACTAAGTATAAATTACTACAAGTATTGTTTTTTTTTTTTCATAAGAAGAAGTAAAAAAGAAATTAATGTGTATTCAACATAATATATTTATTTTTAACTAATTAGTTACCTACAACAAATAACGATATTATTAAATCATCACTGACCGGTTGGCTTGGTTGGTAGTGGCCCTGCCTTCCAAGTCAGAGGTCGTGGGTTCGATTTCCACCCGGTGCAAATATTTGTGTGATGAACATAGGGGATTGCTCTGTGTCCGGGTGTTAAATTATCTATATAAGTATTTATTTAAAATTATATATATGTATATGTTTATCAGCCATCTGGTTTCCATAAAACAAGCGAAAGCTTAGTATAGGATCCGATCGTGCGTGTGAAAATTGTCCTAAAAAGAATATATTTATTTATCAATGAAATTTATTATTTACGATAATGAGGATGTCTAAGAAAAAAATAAGATTATATTTGGCAATGATTCTACAAAAAAAAATATGATGAAAAACACGAAGATTGTTTTCTTTAAGTTATGTAAAATGCGTTATCATAATATCGACTGAACTATTTTTTGTTGATCTGCATTTATGATACAATATGTAGAAAACGTGTAGAAAACAAGTTACGTAGCATGAGAACTATGGTGCAATAGGGTATGAAAATAAAAATAATAATAGTTTAAAAAAACTAAAAAAACACGCTTTTAGTTCGGTTTTCTATAAAAAGCGTGTTTTTTATTTTTTTTTTAACTATATGTATATATGTATTTTATCAAATTAGTGTATTGTCATCGGTCTTCAATAAATCTACAAAGTTTGAACGAAATCTGGCCGTTTAAAGTGGGTCAAAAACGCGCCCAAAGAAGTCGGTTACAAACATACAAACATACAGGTGAAGCTAATATAAAGCGTGTAATAAAGACGGGTTGCACTCCGGGAGTGCCGGCAGAAGTGAAAACTTGATTATTAAATTAACGTTCAGCATGTTTGATATTTTGGAATGGTATCCGTCTTACGTATGGAATATAAGGGCTAAAAAAAATATCCGTCTTACGCTTTTTCGATCAGGCCACGTGGCCGCTAAAGAAGTTTTCACTTCAAAAATATGGAAATACATGCGTGACTTTTCAAGAGCTTTTTCGAAAATTATCAACCTATCACAATATGCAAACAATTTCTCTGAACACCTAGTTAAATATTTTTTTCGTGTGAATAAAAAATTAAATTACAATTAAATACCTAGGTAACAAAAAAGCTTACCTACCCATCATTACAGAAGTATCTCTCTTAACAATTTTGAAGACGTTATTGCAAATGTTATCAATTATTGACGATAACCACTTGCTACATGTGAATATGCTATCTGTCATTCTGTATATTTCCGCTTCTTCCGCTCCGACCACGAGGCTTACATTTCTTTGTAGAATTAAAACGATATACACCTATAACAATAATATAAATAAAAATTATTTAATGTATGTTAAGTTACACAGGTGCTTATTAATATATTAATTGTTATAATTATAATTTATAGTTACTAATTTTTCTATTCATTGTCCATAATTATTTCTGATACTAAATCAAGTCTAATTACGTAAAGTTGTAACAAATAATGTTACCTATAACCTTCGCAATTGCAATCACAAATGGGTAATAATGTGTCAACACCACACTAGGTACGCATGAGTGCATGACCAAAGCATACACTAATTATACGAGCATATTAATCATGATAACTGGATGCCAAATAGGTGCTATAAATTTCAACATACGAAATATTTGAAGTCCATATTTTGATATCACCAGATTTTGATTCCACTAAGAGCACAATGAATGTTTGATCTGTTTAAGAGTTACCTTATGAATGGACTATCTGATATTGTGTCCGACTAAAATTAGCTCCCAGTGGTCCATAGTACGGAATTACTTAAAGCTTGTTTACATCGATAACAACATTTACAAAATATTGTCACGGCATTAAGATAACTCACTCTCTCATAAACAACGTGTTCGATGTGTGTATCTAATAATGTTTTTTGTCATAGTTCACCGAATATTTCAAAGAAATTAATGATTTTCATTTAACAATAAAGATACCATTTATATGTAACATGCTCTACCTACAGATAATAGGAATCTAACTGACAAAATTCCAATAATAGCTATTAACGACGTATCCTAAAGTTCCTCATACTTAGGTATCTATCCATCTTCCTTCTACGGTCTACCTATCTTAAAACATACTATTCCGGTTAAAACTATATTTATCAGTATTTGGCCTCTTATCATAGATACCTTCCTATCATATTCAGGTATAGTAAACATTTGAAACAAAAAAAAAAAAATTTTTTGTCACTGTTCCAAATACAGTTACCAAAAATATTATACAGGCGAAAGTTCATGTAACGTGCACATAGCAACAGAAGCTATCTGAAGCCGGCGAGATGACAATGTAATCGCTGTTCACATAAATTAAAAATAGAGGTCTAGGGTCACTGTTTACTCAGACGGATTGTACTTAGCAGAACGTAAACAAGATTCATATACATACTCATATGAAATAAGCCTTGTACTTTGTTTGTGTGTTGGTTATAAAAGCTGACACGAAGCGACTAATGAAATCTGATAACGGATAGCAAATTTGATATTGCATTTTTTTTATATCGGTTTCAGTGTAGGTAATATTTTTATAAATGCAAGCTGAAGTTGGTGTATTATTTCATTATCGTTACTGTGGTGTCAGGAAACGTACCCTGGGAGAGGTAACTAACACTAGGCATGGAACTTTTGATAAAAAATTCTCATTACTTACATACAAACAAAAAATATGACAATAGGATTAAAATCGACCCTTAAAAATACACCGAGAATTGAGAACGTCCTACATCTATAAAAAAATTCATTGATAATATGAGCTTTTTATTTTACAATATAAAATATTCTTCTTGGAGAAACTTTAATAAACTTTTCGAGTGCTTACGTAGGTACTAAAACGTTTACAAAATGTATACGGGTCAATTTTAATTGAATATATTTTTTGGACCCCATTATGGTCGTATTCTTTAATGTCTCTGACCCATATTTGCTACGATAACAGCTATTGTTAGGCAACTAAAAACTATAATAATAACTTCTTAGATATTGTTAGAGCTATATCTATAAAAATACCCTTATCGGGTCAATCACGTGCCCAAATTTAAATTTTATCGCAGCAAAATTAACTGTATTGTTTGATGACGAGATGTATAGGTATATTATAACCGTATAAAAAACGTGGTCCAACATAAACTACACCCTCCAGTTTCATAAACAGAGTGATGGCGCAAAACTCTCATCTCCCAATGCCTCTTCCAGGTGATCGGGAGTGTTAGTTCTTTTTATCCCGGATTTACGTATATACAGGCGCGGTCGCAAACTGAAATTTTGGAAGGGCCACAAATATAGAGCCCGTAAATTTAGCTTTATTGCCACAAAACACAATTTTATTACACTGTTTAGATTACAAATGGAAGTATTTTACCTTATTGACAATTGGTTGTTGTTTTATGTAAAGTTAATGACCTTTAATTTATTTGACGCGACGCTTGCGCATATTATCGACGACCACGCAAGTGAAGTCGCAAGCACAGCTACCTAATTATGATAGTGCTGCGAAAAAAATGATTCAAAATCATATCGACGTTTTTTATTATTATTACTGATTATTACCCCAAGAAATGTATTTGATATAGTTTTACAATATCAGTCAAATCGGAGCATACGTAGATAAAATGACGTTATATCTCATTATTCAGTAAACATCTTGAAGCTGCATTATGATTTGCATTATGAATGCAAATAAAAAGATATACCTATAATAATAATATATCCTATCCTTATCCTAGATACCTATATTGAAATGGCTATCCCACGGGGATAGAAGATTCATAGTACTTAGGTATTTGTTGTTTTGAGAAGCTTCTGGTTATTGGACCTCCTGAAAACTTTCGTGATGAATGGATAACCTAGTAACTGAAGGTCTGGAGATAGAGGTTATGGCGGTACAAAAAAAAGCATGTTATCTTTGGTATAAGTCCTTCCCTATAGTTAGGTGTAGAGTTGTGAGAATTAGAGAGTGTGTGTTAGAGATGATGGTGACCACTGTGAACGTTTTTTTTCTTCCCACATATATTAAATCATATTTTTTAGTTAATTTCAAATAAAGAAATTACGCAGCAGCCTGTATACTCCCTAAGCGCGCTTTTAGATAGGTATCTAAAAGCGCGCTTAGGGAGTATACAAGCTGCTGCTGGTAGGTAGGTACCAGATTTCATGAAATCCTTTTTTTTTGGTGAGTGAGCACGCACCTTCCTCTACAGCCTGTCTACATACATTTATAGGTACGTTGTTAATAGCACCGAACAAAATTTCCAACTTCTAACTTAGATTACAGAAACTTAGGACTTTATATTGCTACTAGCGGTCCGCCCCGGCTTCGCCCGTGGTACATATTTACGTTTTCTCTACATAAAAACCATCCTCGTACTTCAAGGAATATAATAAAAAAAGAATTATCGAAATCGGTTCAGCCGTTCTCGAGTTATGCGCTTACCAACACATTTTGCGATTCATTTTTATATATAAGACTAGCGGTCCGCCCCGGCTTCGCCCGTGGTACTTGTTTACGTTTTCTCTACATAAAAACCATCCTCGTACTTCAAGGAATATAATAAAAAAAGAATTATCGTAATCGGTTCAGCCGTTCTCGAGTTATGCGCTTACCAACACATTTTGCGATTCATTTTTATATATAAGATTATATTGCTTTATATTATTGCTATTACAAAAACACTCTATTCATCAACAAAATTACTTAAACTCTCACAAATCTACGCATATTCCACATGCATCCTTATAAAAAAAATAACAACAAACGCAACAAAATCAAACTTACAGCTAAAAAAATCAACAAAGTATAACCTGAGAAGCCAAAATAATTTTCAACCTATCTCGACTCGAACGAACTACGGAAAAAAACCATACTCTTTGAAGGAGCACAAATGTATAATAAATTGCCAAACAAGTTAAAAAATTGTAAAAGTCTAAATGTATTTAAAAAATTACTTAAAAATCACATTTACTGTAATTTAGAATAGTACAGTAGAATTTATGCTTATTTTGTATAATTTAATTTAATTTAAGATAGCATCTAACTCATTTTAAGTGAACAAATTGTTCTTTTGAGTAATAAAGTCTTTAAACCTATATGCACGTGCATAGCTAATAAAAGTAATTACTGAACAATTCTGCCGATAACAGCGAGCATCAATAGGTATTATAAAGGCTACACGTGGTGGCGCTCCATTGAAAAAAATGCCAATGCATCAATTCGCAAATTCAGTCATTTTTATATGTCACATCGTTAACGACAAACCTTTGTGAGCATTTCTTTGCAACATCAAGGTTAATATAAATCTTCTTACTCAACCTTTCAGTGTTATTATAATAATATGACGCGAAAACGCCGATAGCTATCGCAACGTAGCATCTCTGATAACGTATCACAGGGTACATACTTAGCAAGTATACATTTTAGCGCATTAACTGCTGTGTATGAAACCTGTATCATTTCACTGCGAGAGTATTGGTGTAAATTAAATCGCAATAATTATGTAGTGTCTCAAAATGGCTTTTTGGATGCTGTTTTGCAGTTTGGTGGTGATGTCGGCGGCTCATATTGGTGACTT
>CAJQZN010040131.1:0-14973 GCA_907164685.1 Colias eurytheme
TAAACCGCAGAACTATGCAAATGAATGAAAAATTAATGTGCATATCTGTAGATGCAGGCGAAATGCAACATCTGAGAATTATGAAATATGAAAATCTCCGTATTTATGAATTCATTTTGGCTAGAACACGCGATATATAACGATTTACGTGCTAAGCGCAGAATTGAGGTGAGAATAATTATTCACCCCAGACAAGTCCTATTATCAGACGTAAACAATAGTTTTTTACAAAACGTTCTCATTTTGATGGTTTAATAACGCTGGCCAGAGAAAAATGCGACGTAAAGAATAAACTTTAAACGAAGGTTGAATGCTATGAGTAATAGTAAAAAGGTACATTATCTATTTGAAAACGTAGATTGTGTTGTGGAGATAATAATTGATTTATTTAAAATTTTATTGCTAAATATAATCGAGCATTAAGGAGGTATTGTAACTGGACTATCTCGCGAGTAATACTTGGTAGTTAGTTGCAGTTTGACCCTATTAAGCTCTATAGTGCATAGGCTAGCATCGGCTTACTACTTTGTTAGCTGAGTTGTCTTATTTTGTTACTATGCTGTGAAACAGACATTTCTGTATTTTAAGGATTATTGGAAATTATACGTTACCCTGCTCATAGTTGAACCTTTTTCACTTGAGCTTATTGTGCGCGCTAAAAATACATACTTTACAGACAAAATTTGCTGCTGAGAAACTATAAGTTTTCTTTTCCTATAAAATTTTGTGTATATTTTAATAAGAGAGCGCTGATCAGCTTTTCATTCCGTTTAAATTTAAGAATTTCGACCCATAGCTTGTGTACTGAACCTTGAACGATGCGTGGTAATGACATGAGGTGCGATAGGAAAACCGACGGTTATAAATTTTGACACATATAAACCACAAATCGCGGAAATATGTCCTTAATAAATCAGCAACGATGTAGGTGGTCTTTGGTAGCGCACATAAATACCACCATAAGGTCGAATGAGTGATGTAGGTTAACGCACAATTAGTATCGATACTTGCACCCCGATGGATATTCGTAAATCGTGAACATCAAACGAGCTACGCCCACGTCGATGCAAGCCTACGCGCTTTCAGGTATTCGAGTGGCCTTTTCTATTTTATTGCCTACGTTCAACAAAACGGATTATATCAAGTTGCAGTACCTACTACCTACATTCTCTTGATAGTACTTATCGTTTTCTAACAACTAGCAAGGCTTTATAAAAATCCTCTACTGAGAGCCAATTATCGAATTGTAAAGGGAATTTTATGGCGATTCAACATTTCTAAAGGTCATAAACTTAAATATCATTCATATACATATTTTATAGATCATTGAAGCTGAATAAACGTTTCTCCTTTTACACAATATGAAAAGAAACCAATCAAACCAAGTCAGTATTTAGTTAACATTTTAACATTTCGTTATAAAGCTGTATGGACCTCTAACAGTAAGTTCCACCGCCGTATTCGTTGCACCATGCGAATCAATGATTAGTGCTCTTCTCTAATTTATTGTTTCATCTGACTTCACAAAGTTAACGATCCATTTTGACGTCGACTCTAACTACATACAGACTTAAATAAAACGTTTGTTTGTTCAGGTTATTTGTTCTAACTTTAACTTAAAAGAACTACTTCAAAAACACATTATTTGCTAAATACTTATTTTTATGGTACGCAGCGAGGGTATCGAATCGGAATTAGTAAACGCATTGTCCACCTAAGCTAACGTGAACTTTGCGCTCATAAAATAAATCTAACCAAACAAAGGTGTGGTCCCATTGACCCCTAATATAGTAGTAAATATCGTTCGGTAAATAATGTTATTAAAGCCAAGAGCGCAGATCGTATTGGATTGGAAGCCGTAGTATTGCTTTTGCTGTGCAGGGACAGTTTTTAATTAAATCAGCCGCTTAAGGGACCAATTTATGTGCCTGTACTTTATTCATTCGTCGGGATATTTCGTTCAATGTTTGTAATATGTCTGCTTTGGGACTCTGAGGCTCATTTTGATTGCTATTAACGTTCAGGAGTTTCTGTACACATGCTATACCAGTGGAGTATGGTTGGCAAAAATATTGTTTTCATTGAATGTCACGAAACGAAAAGTTTGTTATACCAATATTTATTTGACCCACTCAGGAAATTGTGATCAATTTCCATTGAATAGTATTAAGTATTAACGCAATCGCCATGAAGAGAGCCAAGTTTCCATGATATATTCAAATAAAGATTTCATATCGTTTCGTCCAGCCGTTACGTGACCAAACTCCCATATTGAAGTTTTGCTATTCATCCTGGGTAAATAACGACGTCTTAGATAATATAATATACTATTCATTTTGTACTAACTTGTGTTTATTAGGACTTTGCTCCCAGACTTTATTTTAAAATATATCTGCCTGTTCAGTTTTACTTTATATATGAGCCTATATTCTACATATAGATATTTAAATATCTGATCAAAAGGGTTATTGCAGAGTTTGTCTCACTAAAATTAAACAAAACAGCTTGATAAACAATCCCTTGTAGCGCCATTAAAATCCAACATCCTACAGGAATAGGAAACCATCGTGCATTAAATTGAATTTCCGCTGCGCTTACAAGACGGGAAATATGCCGATATTTCAAGTGGCAAGGCTTTTGCGCTTGGGGAATAAAAAAATTATAGTCACAATGTTATTGAGAGCTCGGATCAGCGAAATAGGTCGATGGAGGACGACATTGTCTATGTAGCGAATGTATAGCCCCAAGAGTTGTGCACTGCTATGCATTTTATTTGAGGTTTCATAGAAAGTGGAATAGACCAACTATCTTCTAAAAGAAACAATGGCATTTTTTTTAAATGTAAGAAGTATCTTATACGATTTTGGAATTTGGAATGTGTTTGTAATACAGTAGGGAGGATTCTTAATTGATTATCATACCGTTTTTCATTAAGTTTCCACCTTGTGTTTTGTGTAAGATGCATGAAAAATTAATTATAACTAGAATTAGTATTGAAGTATTAAAAAAATACATTTGCATAATTGGAGGCCTTTAAAAAAATTTGCATTAATCTAAGCAGATTTAAAGATTAAAATGAAACCATAGCAATATTCATATTTAATTGAGTACAAGCGCATACAGGTTATTATTTAAATGTTTTACCACAACTACACGGTAGTAAATAAACAGCAGTGCGGAAGGATTAGCCGACCTTTTGTGACGTCTCAGGATGATGGATGAATACTAAAACGACAATACAACTATGCTCATGAAGTGTGACGGTTGCTAGCGTGAATCTAAAGAACTATTAACCGAATCTTTAAAGTGATTACACATGTTGTTGTTCATACAATACATTCATATCATTATGTGTACAAAACATACACGTTTCAGTAATAAACGTGCGGTTACCTACCATTAATACTACAAATATAACTATCGAACGAAGATATTATATAGATGATCGTATCTAGTTACAAATATGGCTCTCTGATATATCCGTATTCATTACTATTATAACATGTTATAATTGAATCCACGGATTAATAATTAAAGCTACAGCTTTAATTATTTGAAGGGTGATTTTAACAAAGTTAGTTATAGGCAGTCAATGTAAGCCGCGTCTTTGAAATGCGTTGGTGTAAAATCAATTCCTGAACTTCCACGGGGTGTTAATAATAATGCAGTAAGCAGTTCTGCCAACAGCACAAAATTTCAAATAATTTACATTTGAATAGAATAATATTCACAAGATAAAAGCTTATTAATCATAAATGTAGACGTTTGCTCGCATGATTGACGCAACTAATGAGTAAATGGAAAATCGAAAGCGATCTATAGCGTCGCTTGTTTTGATAAGGCGATACGGGTCTTGAGGAGCTAGGTTTTTATATGAACCGGCTCGAGCCTTTCTAATGTTGAATTAATTAAGCTTTATCAGGAAGATAACAAGCGACGAAGTTTTCACTATCGTCGCACGTTGTTCACAACCATTCTTATATATTTTTACATGATACCTAATCCTTTGTTTTATTTGCGTACTTAAGATTTTTTTCAGTCGGTTACGGTTTTACGATAAGGCTGCGTGTCCACCAGAGCTGTTCTGGGCGAGGCGAAGTACATTAAGCGAATCTATTGGTTCTTTAAAAAGCTATACGCATCCTCGCACATCTTTGGTTGAAAAGCACCCATAGTTTTGATAAATTGACTTCATTATTATTTGAATTAGCTATTAATGAACAAATAATGTCTTTATAAGAAAAACGTTCAAATCCTACCGCTTAGAATTGTCGAAAAAAACAGGATACTATATTAATAAAGTGTTATGTTATAAATCCTAATACATATCTACCTATTGGCGCCATGTATAACCTCATATCATGTATGATTTTATGAATAATGTACTTGCGGCTAAAACCTTTTAGCGTGGGCGTGTTGTCGATAGTACACTGTGCATTTTATCAATAGAAGCTAGAGGGTTTTATTTATCCCACGTAAACATAATATCATTTTTACGTCTACAAGACTCCGAAGGCATAGGACATCACGCTTATTTATTTAAATATAAATGATTTTAATCCAAACCAAAGAAAAAAGTAAACTGAAAACAAGTGCAGTAAATGGTAAGTTTTGAAATAAATACGCATCATGGAGTTTCCGTCAAATACAACAAACATTTAAAAGCCTTGGCCTGTAACTTGCCTTCCAAAAGACGAAGAAATAGCTTCTATTTTTTTCTTAAAAAACTCTTTTATCTCTACAATGTTACAGGAAAAGTTTTGCTGAAGTCTGGCTTTTAATATTCCTAATAGGAAGTGGGTAGAGGAACTTGTAGGTGTTCAAGCAGATTTGTTTTACGTTAAAATATAAAATATATTTTAACTAATTAGGTACCCATATTTGAATGTTATTGTTTTCGAGTAAGGATATTTCATTTTTAATGTTATATCTACATACTTTGTTGTAAATTCTATGATGTTAAAATTCTATGAGTACTTATACATAAGTATCGATCTTACTCTAAATAATAAATATTGAGAGATTATAAGCGTTAAAGACCTTAGACTCCTTAGAGGATAAACATCGATTGCAAACTGCTATTGACCTGTCGGTATCCTTGCGTGCTGGTCCGGTTGAATTAAGTACTTTACGTGAGACGGACAACTTCTACAACCGTTATACATGAACATAGGTATGTAATACGTTTAGACTTGATTCACATTTTAGGGATATTTTGTGTTGGATCTATCTCGCCTTTGATGCATCGACTGCCTTTTTTAGGGTTCCGTAGCCAAAATGGCAAAAACGGAACCCTTATAGTTTCGTCATGTCCGTCTGTCCGTCTGTCCGTCTGTCCGTCTGTCACAGCCGATTTACTCGGAAACTATAAGTACTACAGTGATGAAATTTGATGGGAATATGTGTTGTATGAACCGCTACAAAAATATGACACTAAATAGTAAAAAAAAGAATTGGGGGTGGGGCCCCCCATACATGTAACTGAGGGATGAAATTTTTTTTTTCGATGTACATACCCGTGTGGGGTATCAATGGAAAGGTCTTTTAAAATGATATAAAGTTTTCTAAAAAACATTTTTCTTAAAGTGAACGGTTTTTGAGATATCAGCTCTCAAAGTCGTAAAAAGTATGTCCCCCCCCCTCTATTTTTATAACTACGGGGTATAAAATTCTAAAAAAAATAGAGGTGATGCATGCTAATTAACTCTTTCAACGATTTTTGGTTTGATCAAAGTATCTCTTATAGTTTTTGAGATAGGTTGATTTAACTGTAATTTATTATATTTGCTGCTACGGAACCCTTTGTGCGCGAGCCCGACTCGCACTTGGCCGGTTTTATTTCATGCTAAATTTATGCGCGCTGAATTCGACAGATAATGGCTACACAACAAATAAAAAGATAAGATAGGTAATAAGGAAAAACAATTCGTCGAATTCATTCAAGAAAAGACCAAACAGAGCTTGTACAAACTATAATAAAATAATCTGTTGAATTTTGTGTAATGCCATAAAACGAATTAACTAATCAACCAATGAGATTATGTTGTGACTTCTGGGGTTTAAATGATAATTGGGTAAAGTTTATATCTGGAGTGACGTCGTCTAATGCGTCACCCAGACGTCTCGCCTGTGACCTAAGTGTTTAGGTACATTAATTTCTAATAATAAACTACTTTATACTGCCCAATGAAATTCGTTCACGACATACGCCCTAAATAGTTCGAGAAATGTGTCTTTACTTTAATCTTATGTTACAAACAAAGGATTATCTAAATTGTCGCGATAACAGTTGGAATGCGAATTAAAATGCCATCATTACAATTGGCATCTCGATTATTTAAGTTTCATCAATTATCGAAAATTGTTTAATAATACGTATTTTCGAAATTTATGACTAATGGATTTCGGCTATGATACATAATATTTTGTTAATAGAATAAAAAAAATATTTATTGCATACCTACATATCATTAACAGAATTAGTAAATGATAATAATTAGTTTGGATTTTGTTTAGGGACAAAAATTGCAGTAAAATTGTACTATTGTATTAACAAGAGGATAATAACTACATTGATTTAGGAAATAAGTATACCTACTTATATAATATTTGAATCAATGATTATTGTTTACAAGAATACTGATAAAATAATTTATATACTAAAATCAACTTCTATTAAGAAACACATGTTGCAATGCCTTGTTTCATTGCATGAATGTGTCTTATCTTTGCTATAAAACAATAAGTATTGCCTAGGACACACCATAAATAAAATAAATATCACATATATACATATTTGCAAAATATTACGATACATAAATTAAAATAATATACATGATAATATTAGTTAAATGATTGCAGTATTTAAATAATTCAATTGTCTTGTAAAATAATTTAATTCTTCTATATTTATATTTTATTTACAATTGCATATTATACTGTTTAACTGCATTTAAGTACAGTTACCCTGATAATGTCAATGTTATTGCAAATTTGGGCATGTAGGGTATGCATTGAATTCATATTAAATCTATTAATCACCATCACCATCAATAATAAATAGAAAAGCAATGAATCCCGTAGTCACCAAGCCATAAAAGAAGAATGAATAAATCTCGCCAGACAGCAGCGGCAATGACTTTATTTACATTCAAAAGTGTATTCCATTAAAATCAACTCCACATGACATTTTAACCATTTCATGGTTAACAACAGTGACCACCAAATTGGGGCTACCAAGAACATGCATTATTATGTCCCAAATGCATTTAATATTTGCCAATGATATGTTAATTTGAGTAATTTATTACACTGATCTTCCCATAAAATAAAATAAAAATTGTGCAAATAAAAATTAATTGTGATGATCGTGGATTAAAAACAAAATATTCTTATAGGAACTGCTTTTACTTAAAAACTGTAACATTGTGTTATAACTAATCTAATCTATATTAAAAAAAAAAGGTAAGCTTTTGTGAAAGTTAGACAATGCCTTTATAAAATTAATATTATTATGTGTTCTAAATATAATTGAGTAAAATTTGTAATTTTTTTTAATAATTATTTATTATGTATGTATAATTAAGTGCTCATTAAATTTTGATTATATAATATTTTTAATAATTTGACGAATATAATTGTAATTTTAAATTTGTAATTTATTTGTAATTTATTGTAATACTTTTCGTGGTATATAATCAATGTTATTAAGTTCTTTTAATTTTTTTTTAACTAATATTTTTTAATAAATTGACGAATTGTAATTGTAATAAATATTTTGAACGCTGTAATTTCCTGTAATTAAAGGTGCAGAAGACCATGTACTTAAATAATTAGATGTAACAAATGTAATCTGTATCCTTTGTTGGAAATTCTAAATAAATAAATAAATAAATAAATATAGGGCTTTATCATTTCATCTATTGTCTTCATTATTTCACCCTATTATAAAAAAAAAATATGATAAAACAATAATTAGCTGACTAATTAAATATGATAAAATGAAATATTATAAAGTTTTTTAATATCATAGTATCAGATCAGGTGCATTGACTAATTGCAAAGATCATTAAATTAATAACGATGTTGTTTACTTATTTATTTAGACCAAAACAATATACTTTAGTTTTAGTATATTATATATATATATTTATTATTATCTTATTAGTCTTATAGGTAATTGTGTTATAGGTAATATATGAAATATATTTTTTATTATTGACTGTATTTATTGATACAAATGAACAATAGTGTATGATGTGACACAGTTAATTAATGGCAAGACATTTAATACTTCAATTTAGATCAATTACAATAGCCATTCTCAACAAGTGTATTAGTCATCATACAATATCTATGACAACATAAAATCACTAAACAAAATTTATTCTTACAAAACCTAAAAATTTGTATGTTATAAAAAATATGCTAGTTAGTACAAGTAGGTGTTCACCACTTCAAATGTGTTAACTTAAATATTGCATTTCAAAAATATAATGAGTTTATGATATACCCAATAAAATTAATTTATGTTGGTTTTTTGCTCACTGCATATTATCATGGTGCAAGCAACACAGAATTTGTCATATAATTCTAGAGTAGTTTGAATTGTGTGGAATTGGAAAAGAAAACAAATCTTATAATACATAATTAATTATTCAAGGTGAAAAGATCATGTCATATAAAAATGAAGGCTAAACATTTATTCCCTAAGTTTTTTTTCTAAAGACTTTATAGATGAAGTTAAGAATTGAGAGAAAGAATTCTTTGCATAATATACTGAACAGTTGGTATCAACAATAAGATCTAGTCCTATTTATTACTTGACAAAAGGTAATGTATACAGAGACACCTAGTCAAAAAAAGCAAAAGGAATGATGAACAATGATGAGCTCTTACCTCACCACTGCGAGCTGCAGGAGAGTTTTCTTCGATTTGGTAAATTATGTGAGGTAAACCGGCTTCACCTAGTAAAGAAAATCCGAAACCTAAGTTGTCACTTCGATTCAAAACCACTAGTCTTTCCTCAGCCATATTCAGTGTACAGCAGCATTGGATAGCATTTTTTTATAAAGTTCACTATGAACACTTTTCACACTTCATACAGTTTCAAAGAACGGTTTATTACTTGATAAATCTATTAAAAATATTCACAATTACAAGTAACAACGTACATATGATTCGATAGGCAAGCGCACCCATCCAAAGCAACGACAGTCGACAGCTACAGATAAACAAAACGTTGAAGTTGTCAAAAAAGATAAAATATAATTTGCTGCAGAAACTACTAATATATTAATTTATGATCATATAAATAATTGATATAGCATGAAGAACAAAAAAATCTTTCTTCTAAACTTTTATACAGAGAATTATATAGTATCTTAATAGAATTATTTGGAAATTCCACTCTGAATAAAATAGAATTTGTTTGGCATTTTAATTATTTCTCTTCCATAATTGTATCATGTTACAGAATATAAAATTCTAAAACGTATTCGTATTATATTTTTGTTTAAGTATTTAAGAAAATGTATAATTACAAAATTTGTGTGAACGCGACGAACCGTGGAATGTCAGAGAAGATAAAAGTGTCAGTGGCTCGGAGCAATTAACAAGCCTGGAGAAGTAACAATTAATTGAACGTTTCTTATATAGTGGCTCTCTTTTATTCAATACCCTTATTAATGCGATAGAAAGAGACAACACACTGTTATCGGCTTGGCATTCAAATCCACATGTAGCCACTTTTTGTTCTAAAAAGGTAGTGCTTGCCACTTTATCGAATACTAAAATATCGATAAATAAAAAAATTCAGTTATAAAATTGCTTGAAGATAATTTAAGATCCTTTTAATTTTGAATTATGGATAGGTAATTCCAAATTTTAAGATTCGTTTAATTTGGAATTATTCATTTACGATGCGTATTGACTGCCTTGCATTGTATGGTAGTGGTATTTATAAAAAAATATTATTAGGTATTTCGGTTTCGATTGTTTTTTATGGTTTCGTAAAAAGGTACGTATTTTTTCCTGCGCGAATCTGACTTCCACCTGGTTGATCTTTTTACAAATCAATAATCGTATCCTACTAATATTATAAAAGCAAAAATATATAAGAATGGACATTTGATATTCTTTCACGAAAAAACTACTGAATGAGTTTTTATGGAACTTTACAATTATACATATTATAGATTAAACATCAGAATAACATATAGGCTACAATTTACCGCGGGAAAATAACTCATTCCCACAGGAAAAAATTGGTAAAAGTTTAAAATAAATTGCTTCAAATAAAACAAATAAAATTTAAAAAATTTTTAACAACATTTTATTTCGATACTTAATAGCTGTGTTTTACCTGAAAATAAAACACATATTAAACACTTACCTATATTTGAAGCTTACTTCATTGAGAAGGAACCTAGCTTTTTCCGCCTATTTTTCCCTCTCTTTCCGTTGTATATATGCTATCTCTCTCGCACACCTCTCCACCAGGTGGCGGGGCGCACGATAATGTCGGGCGCTGGATGTTTTTCATTGAGTCGAAATCCACAACAGGTGGACGTTAAGTGTAAGCTTCAAATATAGGTAAGTGTTTAATATGTGTTTTATTTTCAGGTAAAACACAGCTATTAAACACTTGACCGTAATTTGAAGCTTACTTCATTGAGACCTGTTTGTTACCCACCTGGTGTACAATATATGGACGCCAATGTGAATTTGAATACATAAGTAATTACTTATTTCTTTATTTGAAAGAGTAAGGTGTGCAGATAGTATACCTACCAATAAATCACACAAATTTTTATATTATATAATATATTAACAATCCCAGATGAAAAGTTAATCAAATAAGAACCAAAAAGTTAATCATAATGATTAAAAGTATTAGAACTTATGAGATTGGTTCAAGCGTACCTTAGTTAACCTTTTTGGCTTGAAAAGTTAAAGTTACTACAATTTTCACTATCTTTAGCGTAAATCTGCGAAAGCGCCAGTAACGACTTTCAATTACGCATTTAGATGTTACTTACAAAATGAAGCAACAGCTGATCCCGACGAGGCAAAAATACCTCAAACTCAAACCTTTATTTATTCAATTAGAACTCTGTAGAAGCACAATTGAATCATCTTAACATAGAATTACCACCTGTCTCAACCCACACAGTTTTAACCCAACCTGCTACAAGCGGACAAGAAGAGAACTTGGTCCTTACTTTTGGGGTCAGAAATAAATTTAAAAGGTCACCCCTTGAATAAGGCAATAAAATATCAAAACAGGTAAACGGTTTTAATTATAATACAAATTTTTAACATCAAACCAAACCGTGCGGTATCTATTAATGTTTAGAGCCAACGCCACCAATCATAATCTAAACATGGCTAGTACTTTCAGTACAATGCATGAATTATTTATTTAAAACTGATAGGTCATAAACTCTGTACTGGAAACAAATATACTGTACTTAAGAGACTAAAATGATAAGGAGCTTATCTGTGTCCCAAAACTGCAATTACTACAGCCAAGTACGTTACTTTTAATCAATTCGGTTTTAAGATATCTGTGGTATTTGGTACGTACCACTTAAGTGCAAAATGGTGATTTTTGGGTATGAGCGTTTGAAAGTTTTCACGGTTGCTACCCTGTTGCTACAGATCGGAATAAACACTTGAGTAAAACAAATTTATGATATTTAAATGTCTTTTATGTTCAAGTTTTGAACACTTACAAAAAAAATAAAAAAAATGTTCTAGTTCAAGAGTAATTGTTACTTAACATGTTTGTACCAAAATAAAAAATGTGAAAACGATGTGAAAATGTCTAAAACGTGTGTACTTAAGTGGATTAGAGCATATTTATTTGTACTCTTAATTAGTATTTATTCCTATTTTTACATTAATGGAAAGGATTTTTCTTTTTTTTTTTCGACGGAGACATAAACAGACATTAAAAAACAAATATTATGGGGAAACGTCTTCCATACAAATAGATTTAACCATATATAAAAACAAAAACGAATAGGAGTGTGATTTGCCACAAATAAGTACTCATAAAAAAGCCAGGAAATATTGTGATTTTCGTGCAATATGCAATTCTCTGATACTCTCTCTACAAAGTAAAATCCTAAAAGTAGTGTGTGTGTGTGTGTGTGGTTCAGAAGCCACGGTAGTTCGCTTGCCTGCCGTGCTAGATGCTGCGGGATCGATCCCATCAACCGACATGTACCAATGTGTCTTTTTCGGATGCATAAGTAGATTCTCTAATAACCAGAGATACATCTTCTATAACAAGAAAACATCATCATTTCTAATAACAGGAAAACATCGTGATGGCAACCGGGATTTTGGTCTGAAATCACCAACCAGCAGTGAGCAAGCGTGGTGATTACTGCTCATGTATCCTTGTGAGAAGATGTCTTTACCCTGCAAATAGTTACGAGCTAGATCAAGTCAAATAAAATTTGTTTGTAAAACGTACCACTACAACATTCATTCATAGTCGTCATCACTGTCACTGAAAGTCATAAGATTGTTTCTAGTCGGACCATGAGACAATGATTTGAAATAACCATCATAAATTGGATCAATTATTGGCAGGAGATCTAAGATATCTTTGAATTTCAGAGCATCGATATTGATTAGAGGCCAATGGCAAAGCCACTTCGGAGAATTCTATCTTTTCTCAGTTCTCTTAAACCAGAAATACAGAAACTCTTCATTTTCACTCAAAGAGTATTTAAAATCTACGTCATTAGACTTTTCATACATCAACCAGAAAATACAGTTCTAACCAAATGTAGTTTTGTCTGTTGCAGTATTTCTTTTGATAAAATGAGTAGGTAGTCAATAGTTTCGAAAATGGAAAGAAGTCAGATTCATTAATTAATTTTACATCATGGCGATTGCTGGTCATTTTCATTTATCTCGGGGAACGGAGATGGTGCTGTTTCTTTTTTGAATGAATCTTTCAATATCTGCTTAACAGGCAAGATATTATACCGTTTTTGACCTGGAAAACACTGAATATAAAATAAGCTACTCTAGGTACTTCTTCTGCCAAACGGTTAATAAAATGCCATAAGCATGATGCGATTTCATCCGCACCTCTTTGAGCTATTCCTTCATACATAACATAATGGAATGTTCGTTTAGTAGTAACTTTGCGGATTTTTAAATTAAAAGTCCAAAGTTTCTTTTATAAAAGGCTACAGATGCAGTTAAATTTGGAATCTGTAAACAAACAGCTTTTATCTTTTAGTTTCATAGTGAAATGTTGCCTTATGCTCCGATTTTTCTAAATATATTGTAATCTGACATGAAAGAATGAATTTGAAGAGACAAAGAATCAAACCTTGTGCACGTAGGTATCGTTATTTGGCTTTTTAAACGTTAACCAATCTTTAAATCGATTTAAAGATTGGTAAACGTTTCTGAACACACTAAGTCTAAGAGATCTTGCATCACATGCATGTTTCTTTATAGATAATAGGCTTGAGACCTAATGTCTGAAGATTTAAATTATGTGCCAAATAACGTCATATTTAAGTAAGGGAGAACTCAGAGAAGACCTGTTAAGTTCACAAATAATTTTATTTGATTTGGTACAAATAAGTTAAGTGATGATAATAATTATTCAAGTTTGGTCTAATTATGTTAAGTGCTCTTACGTTGCAAATGGCCGTTCGTTGATTGAGTATTCGTTTTACAAGTCTATGTTAAGTTATATTAATATATTTGTATCAAATAAAAATATTTTTTTTTGTACTTAAGTGGTTTTGATACAACCTATTTAAGGCATTTCTACTATCAATAGGCTTATGTGACATAGACCAAACGAAAGAGGACGTTTTTATCAGTATAGATGGCCAAAAAACAAAAAATGGCCATTTTTGCACTTACGAGGTATATACCAGACACCACAGATATAATTATGATTTACATCAGAACTTATATACCGAAAGCCTCGGGACTACATAACGTGACTTATCTTCTTATATATAAAAATGAATCGCAAAATGTGTTGGTAAGCGCATAACTCGAGAACGGCTGAACCGATTTCGATAATTCTTTTATTATATTCCTTGAAGTACGAGGATGGTTTTTATGTAGAGAAAACGTAAGTACCACGAGCGAAGCCGGGGCGGACCGCTAGTTTATAATAATAGTGTTTGTGCACAACACTAGGCAGTCAACAGCTATATGAACGTCAGATAGGAAAAGAGCCAAATTTATCCAGTCAGTAACAAAGGATTTTAACTATAGTTACTTTATTATAATTCAACCAACTACTACTAGCTACTCCGTATGTCTTTTGGATAGACGGAGGCAAATAGGATTTTTATTCCAACTATATCATTTGATATTTTGAAAATGTACTCCACATTTTCATACCGTCAGAGTCATTTTGCAGATTATAGTGGTGCAGCACTGAACACTGTCTATTAGGTGGCTGATGCTGCTGACCGGGCCTTCAGTTCCGCTTTCCAGAATACCTTCACCCTTCTAGGTGTTACTACTACTGAAATAGCGGTATTCTATCGCGTCGTTCAGGTCTCTAACTGACTAGGATTTCTCATATTATCGTAACAACCCTCGCTCGTTCTAACGAGGATAAATTATCGCCAAGGAATTCTGCTGCAGGATAATGGCAAGAAAGATTATAAGCTTAACTATGCATTATTATGTTAAGGAATATGGTGGGTTTTGAATACTATCGTCGTCTGAAAGTATCTCCTTTCGATTAACTGCATTAAGGATGCAGATCTGATCCCATCTTTGTTCCGTAGGAATGCTACGACAGTCTAAACGTTACACTGAACAAAGAAAATTGCCCTGAATATAGTCGGTTGTTCCAACATCCGTAATATGGCTAGCCTAAGGTTAGTTATCCCTTGATTGTAACTGCTACCAATGGAGGCATTGCTCTTGTGTTGTCCACAGTTGTGCGAGTGCAAAAATGAAGAACTG
>CAJQZN010040132.1:0-19788 GCA_907164685.1 Colias eurytheme
CGTTGCGTAGTTTCAAAGATTTAAGCGTACAAAGGGACATAGGGACAGAGAAAGCGACTTTGTTTTATACTATGTAGTGATGATTCATATAATCTTATATACATAGGTAAAAATCTCGTAGTTTGTATTTTTAAACATTTAGGTACACTTAAATATTTATTGGCTATTTCCATCCACCCATTATATTCAAATAGCAATATAATATTTTACCAGATTATAGGTGGACTATACACTTTTTCAAGGTACATACATATAATTATATATAACTAGCTTTCCACCCGCAGCTTCGCCCGCGCAGTCAAAGAAAAACCCGTATATTTCCCGTTCCCGTGGGATTTCCGGGATAAAACCTATCCTATTTCCCGGGATATAAAGTAGCCTATGTCCTTTCTCGGGTATCAAAATATCTCTATACCAAATTTCATGCAAATTTGTTAAGTAGTTAAGGCGTGATTGAGTAACAGACAGACAGACAGAGTTACTTTCACATTTATAATATTAGTATGGATATTATCATCGTTATTAAATTTCTTCTTTCTTTTTTAAGATTAAAGTTATTAATGAGCGTTAAAGAAGCCATATTTCATCATAATAGGATTAATTATTGCAAAAGATAATAAGTAATTCAAGTTTTTATGTACATTTCATAAGTAATACAGCAATATGTTAACGTTATCAATAAATATTAAATTGTCACCTCTGCTTGGAACTTGATGTTTTTATTGTGGCTCGTTAAATACAATGTTTATTTGTAATTTGTATAAAAATGAATATTTGTTCAATTACTACATTTCTGAGCAACTATTGTTTGTATCGATTAATTCATATTCTAACCGGATAAAACTGTTATGAAAATAATCGATATTACGAATTTTGAAAACTATTTTGTAAAGGTCAAGCCGTTTCTTGGAATTTTTTATATACATATAGATATTTAATGGACTGCTATAAAAAGTACATACTGAGGTATTTATAAAGAATTCCACGTTGAATTCCAATCTATGTGCCAAATATCGCCGTGTAAGCCGCCCGTCTCATTTCGTTGTACCATCAGGGAACATCATCATTCATCATCTCTAAAATTACATTTACACCTATAAAATTGAATTCATTGTAAGAGCAAAAAATTATCGCATACAATTTATTTTTTTAATGTATTTATAGTTGGCAATCTATTTTGAAATAAGTAGATTAGGCCACAGCTCATTTTGACACAAAGATTTAAAAAAAATCGTTAAGATATCTACGACGCAAAATAGTATGTTTGTCTTTACTCCTAGTAGATAATTGTCACGAGTTGTTATTGTGCGTGTAATTATATATAATGTATGTAATTACATTAGTATTTAGTTGGAACTGCCTTGACGTTCCCCTCAATTTCTAAAGATATCCATTACATTGAGTATATGTAAGCTGTACATAGTATGCTACCCTAAATAACAAAGTTTGGTGTCAGAATATATAGAACTAGCAGTCCGCTCCGGATTCGTCCATGTTATATAGAGCCTATATACTATATAGGCCAGAATTTTTTTTTGAATTCGATCCAGTAATTCCTGAGATTTGCACGTTCAAACAAACAAACTCTTCTAAATCTATACCTACTCATAATAATATAAAGTTAGAAATAGACAAAGGTCAGTGTTGTTTTTCTAGTTTCTCTTTAAAAATAAATTCTATTAGGTTTTAAATTTAATAGCTGTGTTTACTAATTTAGAGGAATGTCGGAAAACTTGGAAGTGTAAGCCAATAAGATCTTTATTTTTTAACGTTTTTTAACAACTTAGTATACGCATAATATAGATTTTAATATTCCAATTAAAAATGCCAGTAGGCCATAAACAAGATATAGTTATATACTTATTTATTGAAGACATACATTAATCATATCTGAGCCTCTATAAAGACCCTTCATATAAATAAATAAATAAATATTATAGGACATTATTACACAAATCGACCTAGTCCCACAGTAAGCTCAATTAAGGCTTGTGTTGTGGGTACTAGGCGACGATAAATATAATATTTATAAATACATATAGGGTCAACCGGGGCAAATGCAACTAAAAAATAACAAGTGTCAAGTTTGATCGGTTGCAGTTATCTCCTTTTATATTTGGTCATTTATTTGACCCATTAAGTGATTTTTGTATTTATTCAAGATTATTTTCAACCAATCAAGCAATACAGTAGTCTTATAAATAACTGGTAGTGAGAATATTTCCTAAAATTGGTAGAAAAAGTTACATTAACCCCTAGTCGGGGGTAAATGCAACTAACTGCCATAGCTCTTCTTCTATTTCATATAAAATAACGAATATAGAATATATTTATGAGATTTCATGTTATTCATAGGATTTTGAACTGGATTACCGTGTAGCAAGAACGAGTTTTCAGGAAAAATCTTATTTTTCTGATTGTGGGGCAAATGCAACTATTTGTTAGAGAATTAGTGTGGGGAATGCAAAAAACTTATTCATCGATATATTTTTATTATTCTATATATATATATATACAATAACGTTATCTATACAATAACGTTGCGATCGTAGATGGCGCCGCATTATTTAGAGGAAAAACTCATGTACCTACTTTGATTTACCACTTTAAATCGCAACAAAAAAAAATAACAGTGTACTACCTACTAAGTCAATTTTAGTTTTTGGTCAGAACAAATAATATTCTTTGTGTTAAATATTGTTAAAAACGTAAACCAAACAAAATACGTTTATTAGTTAATCAACCGTTTACTAAAAATTACTTGAACAATCACAGAACTATCCTACCTATCGTTTTTAGTTACTTATATTCTTTAACCACGCTTTATCTAATTTGAATTTTACTTATGAACCCGTCTCTGGGTATAATATCGAAGAAATAATCGATGGTTCTTCTTTAATTAATCATAAAGAAAATATATTTTGACTACCAAGAAGGATACTTAATAAAAATATCGACACTGTCACATCACTAGTGTTTTTAGTTTCATACAAAAATATAAGGGGCTATTGTAACTAACCTCACAGTTGCAATAACCCCACAGTGAAATTTTCATGAGGCAATTGTAACTGCATCAATAACACAAAATAGAGTCAACTAACGCACTAAAAATATAAATGAAATATGCTTAACGGCTTGTGATAATCGCGTCCAATCAAAAACACCTGCAAAAAATCACAACTAAACAATTTTTTTGTTTGCAAAACTCGACACCTGTTTTTACGCACACCAACTTCAAAATAGCGGTTTGACACAATGGCCTATCAATCAAATAGTTTTCATCGTAGGGGCACCATCTATTACTTGTAAGATTTATTAGTCGTTGAGCTATTGAATCATAGGTGGCGATTTATTACAACAACTCTAATAAATTAGTTATGATAACTAGTTGCCATAGCCCCATAGTTGCATTTGCCCCGGTTGACCCTATAGATAACACCCAGACCCAAGAACAAATAATTGAGTTCATCACACAAATATTTGCCCTGACCGGGGATCGAACCCGGGACCGTCGGCTCAGTAGGCAGTTACTTTACCACTGCGCCAACCGCGTCGTCGAATATCATATATGTATTCAGGATTTAACTGCATTGCTTTTTCATAAAATTCACTATTTCAAGCGGTATAAAACTTATGCACAAGACAAATATTATAATATAACAAACAAATACAACAAAAAGTAGATGAAAAATATAGAGAAAGAAAAAAAATCCAAAAAATAGATATACGTTTGCGGTATTTTAATTGTTTCCACATAGCTGATAGCGTATGCAAGAGAACCCTTGTTTAATTACCAAAATTTTGAGTATTAGTCAAGCAATTTTAACTTTCGTTTGAATATGAATACCAAATTATAATAATTATGTTCAGGGATATATCATAAATTAATGTTGCAAAAACATGTTTACGCACAGATAATAAATCGCTCATTATGCGGTGACGCTAAAATATTGCATCTGAATAAAAACTAACAAAATATTATGTAATTATTATTGTATTAAAGCTTAAAAATCGAGGCTATTTAAACACAAAAGAATGAATATACTTATTTAAATAAGTATATCGACGCCCCCCGCGAATAATCCGGTAATGACCTATTACGGGGTTTTTCATGTTATGCGTTTTTCGGCATCTAGAAGTTAAAATACACCATGTAAATTTTTTTCAGAATTTTTCTATCTTTATTTACGAAGATATGAAAAATTACGCGTATATTCCATAAAATAACATTAAAATGTATTTTAAACGAATAATATGGTTTTAGATCTTTACGAAAAATAATATCAATATGCTTCGACAGTAAACATTGTTACGATATTATTCAGGTAAATAGTTTTCTACATTATTTAAGTAAGTGCTAGTACAGGCTTATTCGGGGTTTTATTAAGAAATCGATTTCCAGATACATTCATTATGGAGTGCAAGTATGCAAGGTATTTTTTTAAACACTTTCTATTACTGAGCAAATGATTTATACGGCCTTAGAAAAATTAAAAGAGATGAAAGTTTGATAGATAAACGAGACAGGCATCAGAATAGACCACATCGAAACCTTCATCTTCATCTTCATTAGATGCTGGTCGTCCGACTCAGGTTCTACCTGCTACCCACAATAAGCCCCCATCAGTTTGGCTTCATGCCACAGAGGAGCACCGAGAACGCCCTCTATAGACTGGTGGGCCACATCAGAAATAAAAGGGAGGAGAAGAAGATTTCTGTTGTGGTATTTCTGGACATAAAGGGAGCCTTCGACAGCGCCTGGTGGCCAGTCATAAAGGTGCGGTTGGCCGAAGTTGGGTGTCCGGGGAACGTAAGGCGGGTGATCAGCAGATACCTGAGTGGAAGAGGTGTGAAAGTTACCTAACTTTCACACCTCTTGTCCCCCGCATACCTGCGGGTGTGAAGTGAGTAGAGAGACCAACAAGGGGTGCGTGCAGGGTTCCATAGGTGGGCCGCTCCTGTGGGACCTCTTGCTGGATCCTGTGCTGTGGATGTTAGAGGAGATGGATGTGTTTTGTCAGGCATTTGCCGATGACATTGTGCTAGTGTTTGATGGAGATACTGCTTTAGAAGTAGAGACGAAGACAAACTGCACATTGAGGAAAATTGACGAATGGGGTGTCAGAAATAAACAAAAATTCGCACCGCACAAGACATGTGCCCTGCTCTCGACACGAAAATTAAAATTTGACATGCCACGACTTGTAATGGGGAGTGTGGACATCCAATATTTCGAAAGTATTAAGATACTGGGCCTTACTATTGATGGCGGCCTGACATTGACCGAAACGTCGGGAGCGTTTGCAAAAAGGCAATCGCCCGTTATAAGCTATTAGCAAGAGCAGCTAGAGTAAATTGGGGGCTTAACCCCCAAGTAGTTAAGACTATATATATCGCAGTTATAGAACCGACTATCTTGTGTGCATCAGCAGCGTGGGCACCCACTACGGAAAAGATGGGGGTCCAAAAGAGGCTTAACACCGTTCAACGGGGTTTTGCCCAGAAGATCTGCAGAGCATATCGGACTGTCTCCCTGAACTCTGCGATGCTGTTGGCTGGGATTCTCCCTCTTGACCTCAGGATACTCGAAGCTTCGAGGCTTTATGAGATCAAGAGGGGTGTGTCGCACCCGGCGGTGTTGAGGGACAGGGAGGTGGAACGAATGGCTCTTGCGATTGAGGACCCACATTCGGCAGAGCAGGTAGAGCTGGGGCTCGGCTTGATAAATGAGGACACCTATGCTGACGTGGTTAACAGCCACGTCCACAGGGTCTATATGGACGGCAGCAAGATTGAGGGTCGAGTCGGAGCCGCCTTTTCCGTATGGAAAGGATATGCCGAGACAAAGGCCATTAAGCTTGCGTTGCCACCGTATTGTACCTATCTATCAGACTGAGCTCCTAGCACTCAAAAGAGCAGTAGACATAGCCTGCAAGAGTGGAGCGGCAAAGGTCGGTGTCCTTATTGACTCCAGATCGGCGCTCCAGGCGGTTACCCTGAGTTCCCCTCATCCCCTGACTATAGGAGATACGATGTAGGAGGAACGACCGGAGTCACGAAGCTCTTTTTCCCAAGCGCTGCTGCTGCATAGAAGGTAGTCGGGAAAAAGACATCACACACCACACCATCCAAGTACTGACTGGTCACGGTGGATTCGCATTCTGCAGTGAGGTTCTGATGAGGATTCTGATTAAATTTTTAACTGTAATAGGACCATAGTATAATTTTCATGATTATGTAACCATGTGTAATAGTCGTGTCTTCAGTGCAGTGTCTATTTTTTATAATAATAATAACTATTGTGTTTTGTGAAACAATCCAAAGTTGTTTCATTTACTAAAATGTCCTGTATTTCATAAAATATACTTTAATAATCATCAAATAATACTTAAGTAAACTATTCGAATAAACAGTAATAGTTATAACAATAAAATGTACGTTACTGTTAAACAATCGAATAATCAAATAATAGATTATTACAAATGTTCAGTATACAAAACAAATAACACGAATATTAGCGCAACAAGATATTACTGTTGCCGTCGAAAATATAAATTTACACGAACAATATCGTAAGTGACATTACTGACCAGAGCTTGACCTTCACTAGTATAGTAAAATGCATCCAGCTAAATTATAACGAAGCCCTTGGGACTACTTAAATTTTGTTGAAATAACCAGATAGCTGAAAAAATTAGCTTCCATATGCGATATTAAAAGTCTCTGATACTTGTTGTTTAATGGAGTTATTAAGGAAAAATGGTTTTTTATTTTTCCTGAACATTTTCACTTTTACGATTACCGGATTATTCGCGGGGGGCGTCGATATATTCATTACTTTAGTTATTTTTATGAATAAAAATTATTTTATAATGCCAAATTCAGGTATTAATATAATTAATTCAGGTATTAGAATAATTCATTCAGGTATTATAAGAACCCCACTGTGTTGCGGTTTCTACTAATCATTACCAATTACTTATTAAGTTATTTTCATCTAGAAAATGTCTTAAAGAAAAAATGTGTAAACCATTGTTCGATGACGTCACGAGTTATAAGTGTTCCACGAAGTAATTCCGATACAAAGTGATTGTGATTATGCGAGCTTGATAAAGGTATTGTTAGATTAAAAGCTATCCTACTTATACTATAAACTAGCTGTGCCCCGCGGTTTTACAGGCAGTGATCCGCTAGTCGATAAATGGGCTATCTAACCCCGAAAGAATTTTTCAAATCGGATCAGTAGGTCCTGAGATTAGCCTGTTCAAACAAACAAACTCTTCAGCTTTATAATATTAGTGCCTATAGATGCGCAGTTTGTGAGGATTGATGTGTGTTTGTTACTCATTCACGATAAAACTACTGGACGGATTTGGATGAAAGTTAATAGTAATATAGGTAACAAATGAGCTACAAAAATATTTGTTGATTTTGAATTATCCCACGGAAAAGTGCGGGAAACCAACACATAAATTTGTTTATTCTCGTAATCTTCTTATATATAAAAATGAATCGCAAAATGTTTTGGTAAGCGCATAACTCGAGAACGGCTGAACCGATTTCGATAATTCTTTTTTTTATTATATTCCTTGAAGTACGAGGATGGTTTTTATGTAGAGAAAACGTAAATATGTACCACGGGCGAAGCCGGGGCGGACCGCTAGTAATTTATATTATTTGGAGCTATAACCGCAGATTACTAAATACTTATTTCATAATAACCATGAATATAGTACTACCAACAAATTGAATACTAACCTATATGATAATTTTGTTTGCGTTTACATAATATCAAGAGCACATTCCTTGATTTAATACTTTCTAGCACGGTTCGACCTTACACTGATACTCTGACCTGTCATAAAATATTGTGTTGTAAGAATACCTTAAGATATTATATATTGTAACTAGCGGTCCGCCCCGGCTTCGCCCGTGGTACATATGAAAAATAGATGTTGGCCGATTCTCAGACTTACCCGATATGCACAGAAAATTTCATGAGAATCGGTCCACCCGTTTCGGAGGAGTATGCAGACTAACATTGTGACACGAGAATTTTATATATAAGATCACAGTATTACAATATTATTTCCTACAGTAAGGAATCGCCTTTGATGTCGCGCGATGCCGCCGCCAGCGTAGGTACTTACGCTGCCACACGAAAATACGCTAGGGTTGCAACAAATGGGAAATAAAACAATTTTGATTATTAATATTATGATGAAATCATTTATTCATATGTACATTCAAAATAATTGCGATTATTAAATCTGATGTAATTATTTGTTCATAAATATATATTATAATTACAGATATTGCACTGCTAAATATTATTTACGTGGACACTTTATTTTTGGATGTTCTTAATTGTATATTATACCATTTAACTAAGTAATGCATTCGCATTGGGATGTACAATCTGATTAGAAAATAATGAGGACAACATATACATAGCTTTGATTTTAATTCAACAGATACAATTAATACAATCTTTCTGAAATATTGTTTCCTTCTGGGATTTCAATGTAGATTTACATCCGTAAACGGAACAGTTTTTGCGCGTCATAATAGAATATGTAAATACCTATGTATAATAAAATTATTACACAAAAAATACGACTGCGTCGTCCTTTCGCGATAGTTAATGCAAACTCAGCGTAATTGCATTAAGCGGCCCGCGTCGCCCGACCCCCCGCCAGTTCCCCTCCGTTTCTCTGCACAAGTACATTCGTCGCCATACTGTAGGATGGTAATACTGTGTATAAGATACTGTGATATTATCGTATCGCTTCGCTTCTCTGTGTAACACGTTCCTAACATTCAACAAACATGTATGTAAGTGGAAAAACGCAAATAATTTTATAAATACCTCATAAAAATATCGGAAATATTTCCACAAATAGCCGGTTACTGATAAACGAAAACATTTACCATTAAAATAAACATTTACAACAACTATTTAACGAATAACAAGTTTAATGGCTTTTTTCATTGATAAACTATTATGGCTCAATAAAGCCGTGGCCAAACGTGTTTATCTTGTTCGATTTTGTAATCATTTATTATCTACACTATATATTACTAGCTTTCGACCACGACTTTGTACGTGCATCCCCGTTTTTCCCCGTTCACGCAAGAATTTCGGGAAATCCTTTCTTAGCGGATGCCTACGTCCTAACATCTACCTGTATGCCAAATTTCGGCCCGATACGTCCAGTGGTTTGGGCTGTGCGTTGATAGATCACTATATCAGTCACCTTTGAGTTTTATATATATATATATAGATAGACTAGGTTCCCGCCCGCGGCTTCGCCCGCGCAGTCAAAGAAAAACCCGCATACTTCCCGTTCCCGTGGGATTTCCGGGATTGCGTCATTTTTCCGGGATAAAAAGTAGCCTATGTCTTTTCTCGGGTATCAAAATATCTCCATACCAAATTTCATGAAAATTGGTTCAGTAGTTTAGGCGTGATTGAGTAACAGACAGACAGACAGAGTTACTTTCGCATTTATAATATTAGTTTGGATTATCTGTACTTAATACTTAATATGTATAATGAAATAAAGCTGAAGATTTTGTTTGTATGTACTAATATTTCAGGACATTTTTCACACACGGCACGATCTGATCCCATACTAAGCTATTCGCTTGTGTTCTGGAAACCAGTTAGCTGATAAACATACACATATAATTTTAAATATATACTTATATAGATAATTAACAACCAGACACGGAGCAAACATCGATGTTCATCACACAAATGTTTGCTCTGGGTGGGAATCGAAACCATGACCTCTGGCTCGGAAGGCAGGGTCACCAAGCCAACCGGTCAGTCAATTATTATTAAGACGATACACAAAAAAAAATCCACTGCTTGGCGGGCGGAGTCTAATAGCTCGCTATCGCGAACGCGGGTGTGCGCGAAGTCATTCTTGCAAACTCGCCGCGCTGCCGCTGGCCGACTCGGGACAAACATGTATGGAGTCGTCATACAGTTATAATATTGTTATACATTTATTTAATTGTTGATTTATTGGTTTTATTTTCTTGCTTATAAACAAATAATCTTCTTTTTAACAACTACTTAGACATTGTTAATAATTATTATTATTTCGTAATGTTTACTTTATTACAAAATAATACAGGTTATAAATAATCTTTAAAATAACAAAAAATATTGTTACTCTGAAAAAATGAAATGGTACTCAATAACGCGGACTACTGAATTGATTTAGATAGAATTTGATGCTGACGTAGATATTACATCATGCCCAGAAATGAAAGGTACTATTTCTGAAAGAAGTTATAAACCCTAATTCTTCTCAGTCAAAGTCAAGAGTGGAAGATATCACTAATACAGTAAAACTGATGCGAAACTTTGGATGTTAATTTATATATTTTTTTGTTAGTTGTTACTTAATCACGTCAAGACTACATTACCAATTTTGATAAAATATAGCCTGGATTTACACATAGGATACTTTTTATCCGAACTGAACACTTCTGTGGGATAAAACAGGATTCACGATATAACCTAATTCCATTAATGATATTTTTTTAAATAAAAAAATTGTTTTAAAAAAACACAAAATATATTGACGCATGTATTTATTTTTTGCACTCTATTATAATTGTAATTAATCATTACAAATAATCAAAATAAAATAGCCAGAACAAAGTTAGGCCCTGGTAGGGTAGGTAGGCAGGTACAGCAATGTGAGACGAACACTGGCTTATTTATACCAATAATAATGTATTATAAACATTAAATTAAGTTTACAACAAAAATACATAATATTAGCTAATGTGAAAACGAATCAACCAATCATCCCACAACAATGAAATGTGCACACAAATATTCATCCAAATCGGTTCATGTGATTAGGTGGAGTGACTGCAGCGCCATCTTCCGGGCCCAATTGTGTTTCCAGATCACCCAGGAACTCAATTTAATATACTTACACAAAATTTTTCGAAATTAAAACTCACATTACTATGTAAATATGAATATAAACCTGTTTTAGTACTAAGCAATTTCCCGCACAGGTGTAGTAAGTATAAATGAAATAAATATCAACATCAAATTCTTTATACAACATACTTATCTACCACCTACTAAGAAATTCTTGAAATTTTTTCGTATTTTTTTTAAATATAATACTACTCCAACGAGCTCCTGTTCCATAATTCCATATTACGTCCACCATACTTCCACTAAGTTCACCATGATTTTTTATTTCTTTGCACTTTGTTGCTTTTTGCTAAAAATGGAATCATGCGATAAAACCAGTAGAGCGTTGATAACATACATTTTTGACTGAATAAAGGTACTTACGAAGGAGTGGGTTCACATTGTGAACAATCAGTGGGTTTATTTTCCTTCTGGATTCCGGATTTCTGAAAAGATTATTTATGCTATAAATGAAAAAATCTTACACATTCGTTATGTACTTAAAACAGGGGTACATATCAAACATCGTCTATAATACAATTATCATCAAATTTAAAATAAAACCAACTTACTTCATTAATTTGTTCCAATTGTAAGCATTCTTTTTCCTCCAACCTTTATGTTTCTTCTTCTTATTTTCTTTATTGTCCCCATTTGTCTCATTTTGTCTTATCGTGTTGTCACCCTTTTTTACGATTGCGCAAGCGACACAAGTTCCCCGTGTGACGGCCGTAGCGGGAATGACTCGTGCAGCGATCGGGGTAGGAAGGTACAGGGCGGCTCTCGCTATATTGGCTGGTCAGGGGCTAATTTCAAGTATTTCTTGTTTATTTCAAAACCATCGCATATTTCAAAATTCTAACACGGTAGACGTATAGGTTGTATATTTTATAGTTAATATCCAAAAAGTCGTAACTTTACGTTTGTTATTTTGAAGATGCCAGAGATTAAAAAAAAATAACAATGAGAACTTTGTATTTTTTTTCTATCGAGAAAATATCATGGAATCATGTTTCTAAAACGGTAGACGTATTGTGTTACTATTGAACTTTCTTGTCAAGAATTTTCATCACGACAACTTTAATACATAATATAAAAATTACGAAGGTTTAAAAAGGGCCGTAAATGTTAGAAAAATTAATTCATCACCTTAATCTCAGAAACTACTGGTGCGAATTGAATAATTGTTTTAATATCTAATTCAGTCCATTTATTGAGGAAGGTTGTACACTCCATAACATCAATTACATATTACCTTATTATGTGTTAAGCGCATCACATACGGTGAATATACTATAATATTATTTTATGTTAAGATTCTCTACTATAAAATATTACAGTATCTTAAGGTATCCGGTATCAGCGTTCTGACCATCATTTTTCTTTTTGTCATTGCGTACTAAGACCCCTCTAGAACCGCCATCCTATTTATTACAAATGACCCGAAACACTGACACAAAATTTCGGGTTATTTGTAACAGGATGGCGGTTCTACAGGGGTCTTAGTTTTTTTGTTTGAGGCTATAAAATGTTATAACATAATTTATTAACTTCACTTCGTAATAGGACACAAGTTATAAATAGAGCATACCAATTAGTCGCTCAGGTATCCAGGAATTTCTTCATTAAACTACTTTTTTTGGATAAAAATGCGATTACGCATACCTTAGTCCCTCAGGGGTGAATATCCTCCCGCATATTATGTATTAAAGACCCATTTACATGACGTAAATTTCTTGCCTGTTGCGTATAAATAAATTTAAGCAATACATGACTTGCGTACTCTAATTTGTTATAATATCTAAATCAGTACCTAGTTCATGTATATAAGTTTTGATTTAAAATTGCCTTGGTTTCTTTTCATTTTTTTTTTTTTTTTACTTAAACCGCATTGAAAAAGTTGCCTAAAATTATTGAAAGTCACATATTGAGCCTAAAGTATTGCATTCAATTATTGCCCTTGAATTTTAAAGAAAATGACATAGTGTAAATGGGGCTTAACGCGGCGCCTTTACTGAAAATGTCTCTACAGAAGACGGTTGAGTTTAGACTAGCCTTTTTAGTTTTTACTACACCCAACTATTAATTTGTTTTCTACTGGAGTTTATTATACAGTTCTAGTGGAACTTAGCATACCAAGTTGCTGACATTCCTCCTTTTTGTTTGAAGAAAAGTTTTTCTTTTTTCCTTTCTTTGAACATTAATTGGATCAAGAAACAATATTCGTTATAATCGGAGAATCAAGGTGGAAGATTAATGAACAAAACAAAATTTTAAAATTTAATATATTAGGTATTATGTTTTATAAAACTGTTATGTTTGATGAGATTTTTTTCGACTATTATAATTTATAATCTCTCAAAATAATTATTTTGCTACTGTATTTACACTGACCTATATTTTATGTGGATAACTAATGCTGTCTCTTTTCGAAAAAAAAAGTCTACAGAGTGAAAAGTTACAATTGAGAATACACGACAATAATGTTAGTTTTATTACTTGCTGGATACAACACATTTGTTATTAATTCAAATTCAATGTTTTTTGTGATTTCTTCGAAACTCTTCAAGGGCGTTTTTGTCATTTGGCACGATGTGGTGTTTTTAAATGCGACTGTATCAACATAGGTTTTATTAAGTCACTAAGACTGAAATAACAAAACATTTAAATAAACATATCACCAATTTATTCTAATATTATAGAGAGATATATTAATAAAGAGTTTGTTTGCTTGAACGTGGTAATCTCGGGAACCCAAGGTCTGATTTGAAAAATTATTTCACTAGAAGATAGTCCATTCATCAAGGAAAATTTTAATCTTATATTTTAATGTTATATTTTAAGCTATTGCATAGCTTCTATCGCGGGCCTTGAGCACGGGGACCGAATCCAGAAATTGCGTAACGAAAAACCTCACGCTCCCCACTCCGACGGGCACGGAGGTGTGGCTTGAAGGCATAGCCTTTACCGCGGCAGTCCCCGAGTGCCACACGTCTTTTTTTTTAATATAGGAGCTTAGCTAATAGGAGCGGAGCAATGCGGGTAGAACCATGCATGTGACCACAATGCATGTGAGGCTAGTTGTGCTATTAATATAACGCAAGATGTCTTACATTTTATCTTATTGAAAATAGTTTATTTTTAATGTCAAAATCAATCGAAGAGCTAATAAAGCTGACTTCCTCTCATGTCGGTTTTATCATCGGAGTAAAAGATAGATTGAGTAAAGGAACGACCACGCGTAATAATTAGGTATATTTGATCCAATTAAGAAAAGGAATGTTGCTCTTTGTGTCAAATGTTATTTGAAAAATACGATTGACTTGGAAATCCTTTTTGCATATGAATAATGATTTGTTTTCTTATGTCTGAAAACGATATTGCTTACGTATGCTATTACCTAATTGCTTAGAATTAACACCTATTGTGTCACAATATGGCGCTATGTCGATCCTATTCTTATTTGAAAAATATCGCAATATACCTACTAAGCTCCTTCGATATTGGCTTTCATAACCGAATTTGTTTTGATTTATTTATTTCTCACCTTTTTGGGTATGTACCACGATAATGATATTATTACATGTTTAATTAACATTTATAAAAAGACTAGCGACCCGCCCCGGCTTCGCACGGGTGCAATGCTGATACTAAATACACTACAGAAAAATTGTGAACGTTGTATAGGTATAAAAATATAGCGGCCCGCTCCGGCCTCCGGCATCGCACGGCTGCACGGGTATAAAATACATAGCCGGGCGGCCGCAAACGCTACGTCCTGCAATTTTTAAATCTGTAATATCTTCGAAAATATTCACTTAAATCATACGGTGTAAAGGGCCATATAGATCTATATTAAATGAACAATGTATCCATGGTATTTAATTGGTTAAGGGTTAATGCTGTATTGGTTAAAATCGCTTCGAAAATTAGCCATTATTTGTCGTAAAAAGTAAATGACAAAAAAAAGTTATTGTGGGTTATCCATAAGAGATAGACATATACCATCGCGGACTTTTCTGTAGACCTTTCCAATTTGTATAATACTTAGTACATTATTTTGATAAAACTCGTAGGGTTCAGCCTGCGTTTGCAATGTAAGCGGAATAAATGTAATTTTTTACGACATCACATTAGAAACCTCAAAAATAACAGTACTTCTCCACTACTTAATGGATCTTATTATACATATAAACCTTCCTCTTGAATCACTCTATCTATTAAAAAAAACCGCATCAAAATCCGTTGCGTAGTTTCAAAGATTTAAGCGTACAAAGGGACATAGGGACATAGGGACATAGGGACAGGGAAAGCGACTTTGTTTTATACTATGTAGTGATTATGAATACAGAAATAATACCTACACGGTAATTCTGAAACAACTGTAAGTACAGAATCAACTTCGTTATATTGTACCTCTAGTAGGTACTCTGGCCCGGCGAACTTTGTACCGCCCAGTCAATGAATGTTGTGTTACCTTTGGGCTTGGAACTAATTTAGGCTATGATGAACGGAATACAATGATACAAAATAAATATAGATATAGGTATAATGGCTTTTTATTTCGATGAATAACACATATATAACATTACCAACAGAAAGAAAGTTTAATTACCCACCAAATTCTACTATTTAGGACGTTGATATAACCGAACTTACAATTAAAAATGTTATAATAACACATCTTAAGGTTTCTCTTACCATAACACCGTTTACGCTTTATTGCCAGCATAGTTTAAAAAGGCAGAGTCAAGTATCACTCATAGTATAAAACGAAGTCGCTTTCTCTGTCCCTATATCCCTATGTATGCTTAAATCTTTAAAACTACGCAACGGACTTTGATGCGGTTTCTTTTATAGATAGAGTAATTCTCGAGGAGCGTTTTAGTATATCATTTATAATTTATTGGGTTTAGACATACATGTCTGTGGTTTAGACAAAGCGGGTGAAGCCGCGGGTGGGTCTCGTCAATATACCTATAGGTATATTGTGCATGCAGTTTCTGTGATCTGTGGTGTATGCTCATGCTTCAAAGCAAAGTCGCTTCCAGCGCCTGTATGTATGCTTAGATCTTTAAAACTACAAAACGAATTTTGATGCAATTTTTGTAATAGATAACTGATAAAGTAATTCAAGGGGAAGGTATACAATTTATTAGGTTTTAGACAGCGGGCGAAGCCGCGGCCGGAAAGCTAGTAGGTATATCTATAAATCGTGATGCAGATTGTACTTACCCTTTCACGCAAAAACTACTGAACCGAAACGGCTGATATTTTGTATGCAGGTAGGTACATAATACGGGCTTGCAACAACGTACTACTTTTTTAATCAAAAAGTTGCGGAAAAAGCTACAAGTATTGTATATAATTGCGATGTTTAAAAACAATATATTGTTAAGTTTATAGGATGAAAAATCGTAAATAATGTAATTTCATGTAATCTCTTTTGTGTACAATGATTTATGATAAAATAAACAGGAAGTGTTCGAAAAAAACATCAAATTTATTCATTCAACATTCATGATATTTGTAGCTACTTGTACTAGCTGTGCTCCGCGGTTTCACCCGCATTGCTCCGCTTCCGTTGGTCTTAGCGTGATGATATATAGCCTTCCTCGATAATTGGGCTATCTAACAACGAAACAATTTTTCAAATCGGACCAGTAGTGCCCGAGATTAGCGAGTTCAAACAAACAAACTCTTCAGCTTTATAATATTAGTATAAATGTGGGTTTACTTGTGTTGTATTACTACTAATCAGCTTCAACCAAGTCTCTTACAATCCATACTAATATTATAAAATATGCGAAAGTAACTCAGTCTGTCTGTCTGTTACTCAATCACGCCTTAACTACTGTACCAATTTGCATGAAATTTGGTATAGAGATATTTTGATATCCGAGAAAGGACATAGGCTACTTTTTATCCCGGGAAATAGGTTAGGTTTTATCCCGGAAATCCCACGGGAACGGGAACTATGCGGGTTTTTCTTTGACTGCGCAGGCGAAGCTGCGGGTGGAAATCTAGTATTTAAATATAGCAGAAAATATGTGTACGTCTGGGATGTTTGCCTTTCAAAACAATAGGTCGATAATCATGCTGTTTAGTATGTTTGAAAACAGAAATATGTTATTTTTTATTACTCGTTTCATAGTTATGTTAATTTTATTCGATTAATGATGAAAACACTATTAAAATACACTCATTCAACAATAACTCATGTAAAATTGTACTTAGTCATGATACTCTCCTACAATCATGATAAGAACGTTATCATTTCTACATAATTAGAAACATCGATAAATATGAATACAGGTGATGTTCAGTCGATAAATAATAATTTATGCAACAATGTTGAAGCTTTACGCAGATATTGCCTGATGTAAACCAATAATAAAATTGGAGTGTCTGTTTTCAATATTGAATTATTGAAATAACCGATTTTACACATACACATTCTAAATGAATATGGATGTATGAACGAAAATAGTAATTTTTACAATTTTTCTCTGCCTGTCTGTTTGTTCCGGCTTATCTCAGGAACGGCTGGACCGATTTTGGCGGGACTTTCACTGACAGATAGATGTTGTTATAAGTTAGTTGGTATAAAAAATAGCCTAGCTTGGGCTATTTTATATTCCACATTCGACGACATTCCCACAAGAACAATAGGATTAAAAGAAAAAACTCATTGACACGCGCGGGTGAAACCGCGGGGAGCTGCTAGTAGGTACGTAAATATAAGTTGGTATAAGTGCATAATGTATGGCCTGGTGTACTGCAATTGCAAACAAAAGCACCTGATATGTGCTAGAAAAGGTCATGAGACATAACATCTGCTAATTATAGACTGTTCGGGTAGAGAATATTACTCGATTGAATTATACGGAACCAATTAGAAGGGGTCTAAGAATAATTATGCACATTGCAAGTAACTAATGCATACTGCACAAACACATTGCAAGAGTGTTAAAAACAATAACAAAATATAGGATATGTCCAAACGGAAAAATATAAAAATTTGCAATCTTGCCGCCTGCCGGAGTGCATTTTCTAGATCAATTAGGTATGTTAGGTATTCGTATATGCAGCTTATTTGAAACAAAAAGTTCCTCTTCATATTATATTTTCGTCAAATTATTGGTATAGGGGCACTCGTCCTGTTCCTGCTAATATTATAAATATACGAAAGTGTATGCATATTTTACGATGTATGTATGTATAATACCTATGTATAATATTTGTTGCTCTTTAACGAAAAAAACAAATAGATTTGCATGAAACCTTACTTGTTTTTACAACAGAATAGGTAACAATACATGAGCTATAGAAATATTTAGCATTTTTTACTTTCAGGGTCAAATGACAATAAGTAGATAAGTATAAACTGAAAATAAATGGTAATATATAATTTCTATTGTTTATCCAGCTGAAGAAACTTGAAACTTTTCTGTGCAAATATTTTGAGCCAATAATTTAAATCTGTTGAAGCTGTCTGTTTAAACTGTTGTTTATTGAAGTCAGGCAATATATTATGTACCTAGGCCAAAGTATATAAAATAATTGTACTATACTATTTTCATAAAGAGCCAAGGTCAACATTGGACTCAGTATTCAAATCCAAATTAGACATTTATTTATTTTTATTTATACTTCTTTTCGAAGCACTTTTCATGATAATATAACATAGGATATCACATATGTATTCAGTTTCTAAAGAGAAATTGCCTCAAAAAACTTTGCAGTTGGTCTGTTCAAAGTCAAACATTTATTTTTTTTACTAATCTTCTTTCAGTAGTGCTTTTTGTAAATCAGTTTCTACAGAAAAGAGCCCGCAAGAAACTCTGTAGACCTTGCGTTTTAACTTTTAATCAATTCAATTAAATAACATTTTACATTTAAAATAATAATCATGCCAGAGAACTTTTTCAAATCACGATGGTTTTTTTACCAAATTTTCTTACAAAATAGGTAACGATTTTTCAACTTTCAAAATGGTTACATGAGTATTTTTCTTGGAATGCGACGATCTGTGGTAAGAGTTAAGACCAAGTAATTTTACTTCTTCATCAGTAACCGTACAATTACCTAATTACCTGGTAATCAAGTCCACAAAACCTATTTAAGCATATGGAAGTATTCGGACTCTGTTAAACTAGAAATGGGCAAACTATGCTATTTGACGGAAATAAACCGATAAAATTGAATCCTGTTATGGACACCGGAAGTATTGAAATATTTTGCATGTTTGTAAAAATTGTAATCATTCAAACTAGTTTGGTACCGCGGATTAATTCGGCTTGGAAACGGGTGAAAGGTGTTCTTGACACTTTTAGCATTTTATGGTACCTATATCTTATCGAAAAAGAAAAAGAGTAAAGACATAATCTAATATTTCTGTTAGTTTCCCTGTGTCATAGTGCAAGAATGAAAAACCAAAAAACGCGATTATCACGTACGGTACTTATACAAATAATTACGTATTAAGGTATTAACCAGCTGGTAAATTTTACCAGCCCATTTTTCTCTCTTGGTATCCTTGATAAATTGATATGAATAATTATATTATGAATGCAAAAGTAAGTAAATTTTGTTGGTCTATCTTTCACACCGCAACAAAGCGATTTCATGGTATGATTTGTGTGTCTGAAGATAATTAGGAGGCTAGACAATGACAGGCTATTTTTACCAAAGTCATTATCGTGATAATTTCGTTTACGCAAGCGAAGCTGCGGGTGGAAAGCTAGTGTTATCAGGATTACTACGCATGTCGCAATGAAACATTATAATATTCGACACGTGTAAATTGTAATGCGAATAATATAATATTATTGTTA
>CAJQZN010040133.1:0-11897 GCA_907164685.1 Colias eurytheme
CCATCGGCTCTTTGGTATTTCGGGAATACTTAGATTTTTGACATTTTTCGCATTTAGTTACAAAATCTCTTATGTCTTTTTCCATTTCTGGCCAGAAATATTTTTTCTTAATATTATTTATCATTCTACGAATGCCTGCGTGGCCACTAGTGGGCAGTAAGTGATAGTCATTAATAATAAATTGTTTATCATTTTCATTATCAATTCTTTCTACACCTCGTAATATACATATCCGTGGACCGGTCCATATATCTTTACTTTTAATTTCTTCTATTAGTTCTTTTATAAATAACGCGTTATTATTTGTTTTTATTATACATATTTCGTCGACATTAATATTTTTACTTAATTCACTTAATTTCTTCACAAAAACGGCTCGCGTGTATTGTGCTTTGAAATCAAGATTAATGTATAAAATTTTCTTATTTTGGGAGAAAGCAAAACACTCGGTTTCTACATCTATACCCATTCGATTTCGAATCTCATTTAACTCTTTTCCTTCTATTAAAATCATCTCTATCGCACCACTCGGAACTCGCAATAATTCCACGATTCTCGGTTGATCAGGCCGATAGTCTGTGTCATTATTGGTAGTTGGAGTGTCACTCTTTTCTTTAACTTCTTCTAGTTTCTTTTTCTGTGCTCTAGTCATTACGTTAATTATTTTATCGTTGATACATTTCAATTCGTTTGAGTTTATTGTAATTCTAGACAACGCGTCTGCTACGGCGTTTTCTTTACCTTTAATATACACAACGTTAAAATCATATTCTTCTAATGTTAACCTAAATTTTAATAATCTACTCGATGGTTCTTTAATTCCGAATAAATACAATAATGGTTTATGGTCCGTCATGATTGTGAACTTTTTACCTAAGAGATACGGCCTAAAATATTTAACTCCCCACACTATTGCAAGTAATTCTTTTTGTATAGTTGGGTAATTTTTTTCAGCTTTGTTTAAAGGCCGACTTGCATAAGCGACTGGTCTTTTATCTTTATTGCAAAGTACTGCTCCTACTGCAATGCCAGAAGCATCAGTTTGTAAGATGAACTCGTTTTCGTCTGAAAAGTCTGGATATTGTAAAATGGGGGGTGATACTAACGCTTTTTTCATGATTTTAAACGAGTTTTCGCATTGTTCAGACCATATAAAAGGGGATGTCCCTTTACGACACAAATTATTTAAAGGGATAGTTATTTCCGCGAAATTCTTTATAAATTTTCGGTAATAGTTACAAAATGCAACAAAACGTTTTACTTCTTCTGTATTTTTTGGTGTTGGGTAATTTTCAACAATTTTTATTTTAGTTTTATCTGGACTAATTCCATCTGCTGACACTGTGTGTCCTAAATATAATAATTCCTTTTTCAAAAAATTACATTTGATGGGATTTAATTTTAAGTTAACTTTTCTAAGTCTCTCAAAAACATCTATTAAATTTTTATTATGACCTTCTAAATTACGTCCAAAAATTACAAGGTCATCAAGATAAACAAAACATTTCTCATACGTTAGACCTGACATGGCTATAGTCATTAACCTTGAAAAAGAACTTGGACTGGTTTTAAGACCCATTGGCATTCGTTTCATCTGGTATTGTCCAGTATTGGTTGTAAAGGCAGTAATCTTACGTGATTCGGGGTTCAAGGTCGTTTGGTAATAAGATTGACTGAGGTCTAAATGGGTAAAATACACGGCACCAGCAAGGGACTCTAAGATATCAGTGATATTCGGTAGCGGAAATTTATCATCTTGTATAACTTCATTTAATTTACGGTAATCTATCACTAATCTCCACTTTTTGCTATCATCATTTGACTTTTTAGGAACAAGTAAAATGGGGCTAGACCACTCACTTTGAGCTTCTTCTATAATATCATCCTGTAACATTTTCTCAATTTGCTTATTTATTTCAGGTTTTTGACTATGTGGTAACCTGTATGGTTTTGTATAAACGGGGCTAGCATTCGGTTTTAAATAAATATTATGTTCATATGAATTAGTAGTTGTAAGCTTATCACCCGGTAAGTGAAAGATATCATTGTATTTAGTACAAATTGCTTGTATAGTCTCACGCTCGGTAGGATGTAAGTGATCCAATTTTAATAATTCTAACAAAATATTAGCTCTCTCTGCGTTTGATTTACATTTATTAAACTGACATATTTGGTAATCGTTTAACGAGTGTAGGTCTGGTTGAAAGGTCGGTATAGTAATTGATTCTTCTTGAGTATTTAATATTTTAATGGGAATAACGTTATTTACTGGCTTCACTATTAGAGCTGCTAAAAATAGACCCTCTTGTAATTGTTGTGGTAAAACAACACAGTCATTATTTAATTTATTATTCATAATTGGTATGTAGTGAATGGACTCGCTTCTCGCAGGAATAGTTAAGTAGTTATGTGAAGTAGTAGGTGACGCATATAGTGGTATAATATTTTTGCATTGGTTATATAAAATTAATGTATCGTTTTCTAGATTAATATGTGAATTAAATTTTGATAAGAAATCTAAACCGAGGATTCCATCTGATTTACACGGTAAAGGATCGAACAAATAAAATTTATGATTAAATCTACTATTTTGAGTACGCAAAGTAAGATAAACATATCCTTTTGAGCATATTTTTCCACCGATACCATTTATTATAATGTTATCTTCATACAAAGTAGTATGTTCTAATAAGGCGTTCTTAGAAACAGCAGAAATGGACGCGCCGGTATCAAGTAACCATGAATACTTGGAATTGTTTATGTCAAAATGGACGTACCTAACATTTTTATTGCAGGTTAAAATGTTATAACATTTAGGACCGAAAAAACTGGTTTTTGGTCTCTATTTCTTCGTTATTTGCTTGACGGTTCTCGCTCCCTTCGGCTGAGAAAATTTTGTGTTGGTTGTTCCTACCTCGACTACCTCTACCACGATAATATCCTGAAGCATTATGATTATTGCCAAATTTTGGAAAATTATTACCTCTTCCGCGTATATATCCACCACGGGGATTGCCATTATAATTTTGCCGATAATAATAATTATTATTATAAACTTGACCTCGAGAATTGCCACGGTAATTGAAACCTTTATTATAATAATTATTCTGCCCTCTTCTAGTGAAATTATTATTATATCTCTTGTTTGACTTACCCCTGGCGCTGAAAATACCTCCGGAAGTCGAGGGCTGCCCCAGCTCCTCGTCCTCCGCTGCACGCACCGCGTCTTTCAACTCGGAAAAGTTCCGCGCTGAAATGATAGTGCTCAAGCGTTTATTTCTTAATCCATCAGAGAATCTTTTAATAGCAATTTTTTCGTTTATAGGTCTCAGTATTTCGCAGGTCTTTTCGTTACCGTTAGCTTGCGCAATAGTGAGGTCTATAAATAATTCTGATAGTTTATTTCCATAATCACAAATTGACATATCATTTTGACTCAAATTATTTAATTGATATAGTATTGCATTGGCGGACTTTTTTGTAAGTAAATAAGTTTTTAAATCTTGTAAAAGGCTTGCTACATCATCATATTTGCATTTTAGTTTTAGTTTAGCGGTTTTAGTTAATCTAGTTTTCAAAACAAAAGATATTAACATTTTTTCTTGGTCTGTGTCCTTTAGGCAATCGCTATATAATTCTACCGCGTCTATGATTTTTTCTGTCGTACTTTCTGAACCATCCATAACAGGTATCAAGGATGTTGCAGTTTTGATTTCAAACTTCTCCATGTTTGAAGTAGTTGTTTCTACGTTACCTTGAAAATCATATGATAGAATCTTATCGTAAATAACGTTTATTCTCTCCTTCAAGACTTCATAAACGTATTCAGCTAATTCTAACGAGGTTTTTCGCTCAGAAAATATACTAATAATAGTTTTATAAGATGAATATAATTCCTTAGCTCTTAATATATTATCCTTAACTTTACTTTTATATTGTAACCTTCTAGATGGGCCTAACTTCCTCAATGTAATTTGAATATCAGATAATTCATTAAAAATACTTTCTAAATCTTTTTCCATATAAAACGAAATTAAAACATACTTACATAAAAATGATTTACCTAGTAGTTTGGTCCTTACATGAATGCATTACGGCCAATATATTTTCCATGTGACATTCCGAAATACTTAGGCTGTAAAATACAAGAAACATAAAATTATGACAAAAGTAACAATTACATTGGCATTGTAATATAATTATTAATTATTTTTAATCCGACACTTATAGTTCCTATTATGTCGATAGTAGATGACGCAACACAGTTCGTTGTTTAATGTTTATATTACTTTTGCTCACTAAATTATTACAAAAAGAAAGCACTTAATATACGATATATGTTTTTCACTAGGACTCACTAACACGGAATTCACTTTTACACTTTACGCGGATTCGTTTTCTTCTTCACGTTCTCGCCTTCCCGACAACCGCAAACGCATTCTTCTTATAAATTGTGCTTCAATTTGTTTATCGATCCATTTCTTTTGTCTGTCCTTCAGCTTTTTCCATATAAAAATGACGATTATAATAGCGAAAATTGTCAAGGTCGTCGCCAATAATATATTATTTATGTGGATATGGGACTCGACCGCAGAATTACTTCCTTGGGATGCATTTTGTGCAATTATCACATCCTTATCTCCGGTTTTAGAATAACTTTTGCCCATTTCTGAAGCGACGTATGTGATTAGTTATGGAGAATGTTCCTTGCGTTATCTCCATTTTCATTACTTTAATATTATAAATGCTCTAACTCAGAGCACTGAGGCACACAGGAATCCGCTGAATTGCATAATTCGCCCGATACGCGACACCCGGCAACTTACACCGCGGCGCTCGCGCATGGCAGGGTCGCCATGTAGAGTGCGGGTTGCGGGGGTAATGAAACACGTGTATCTTCCTCGAGTGATTTATTATAACTGAACTTATAATACACTACAGTACAAGACAAGAAGCTTATAATATCTAATACACTACACACTTATACTTACACCGACGCTAATACTGAGATTTACAATATAACTAAAACTCACAATCACACACTCACACTCATACTTAGACTCATACACACATTTACAATTGCAATTATAATTACAATAACAATCACACTCGCACCAACACTCATACAATTTGCGTGAGTTAGGTATAATTACTTTACACTCATATTATTATTTGTGTGATGAACTCAATTATTTGTTCTTGGGTCTGGGTGTTAATGTTAATATCTATAATATATGTATTTAATAAATATTATATTTATCGTCGCCTAGTATCCACAGACCACAACACAAGCCTTAATTGAGCTTACTCGATCGAGCGAGTCGATTTGTGTAATAATGTCCTATAGTATTTATTTATTATTTATTTATATTTACATTCTCTCAAACTCAGAACCATACTTATACATATTATAATGATTTTACAACAATATCTATAATACATTTGATTTATTTATTTAAACTTTGTTTTATACAGCTTGAAGTATTGTATTTGAAAAGTTTGACATTGATAAATCATACGTGATTTTTGCGTAGTCGATTGCAGACGTACCAACGACGAGACGGAGTACGTCTCGACGAGTCGCGAGTTATATTATCTTCAATAAGTAAATTAATTACATTATTTAAATATATAATTAACAAAATGTGTACTTTTATTTCTATTTATGTTGCAAAAGTGCAAAAATTAATGGTCCACCCTGTTCTAATATAGTATTGTTGGACTACTTTTGATTTAATAATTGTCACTATTTCCTGTCAGAACATGCTTAGCTGTCGAATACTATAAAATACCGCGTTCCTTTGACTCGTGGCGCATTCGTACGAATCGTGCCTAGGGTTATCATATTAATTGATATATTATTTAGTATTATCTGGCACAAGTATTTATTATTTTCCCTATCTTCCAGATAAACGAATCATTCCAACAGCCCGGGCGGTGGCATGACGTAGTGATCCCCGCCCCCGAGCCGACCGGCTCGCTCACCCACCGCGTCACGCACGAGCTGCGCGCGCTCGAGCCCGCTGCGGTATATGAGGCCATCGTGCAGGCGAAGAATAGATATGGGTGGAACGAGGTGGGTATAGGGCAAAGGGGGGCAGGTGTCTAATGGGGGGGGTGACAAAAAATTAAAATTAGTGGGGGGGGATTTGGTCTTTAAAAAATGTGAGTATAATTGGGGGGGGGGGGATTGGCAGCAAAAAAAATTTTCCATATAATTTGGGGGGGGATATGTTATAAAAAAAGTGCTAAAAATTAGTTGGGAGGGGGGGTATGTTGACAAAAAATGTGGGTAAACTTGTTAGTGACGAAATTAGTCGCTAAAATGACCCGGGGGCGGTAAGTACAGAAGTAAGTGTAAGTGCAGATACGGGTGGAACGAGGTGAGTATGGGGGAAGGCGGGGGCTAGTGTCTAATGGGGGGGTTCTGGAAATTTATTTATTTATTTATTTATTTATTTATTTATTTATTCACACATATCAAATACCATTACAGGATTTCCTAATGCGGTACTGACTTAAAACTATAGATGTTATACATATATATATATTAAACTAATACTACTAATACTTATACTAACAACTTAAACTAATAACTTACAACCTACTAAGAGAACATACAATTAACACAATCCAATAATAACAATATAATTAATAACAAATGACATAAAGAAGAACCTTTGTTAATTCACCCAACTTGCATGTAAATATATCCACTCTCCCATGGAGGTCATTAAGAACCCGGAGCGCTCGAACAAGAGAAGACTTCGCGAGCAGCTTGGTACGTGCTTGAGGTACGCAGAATAGCGGGGGTCTGTGGCGCTTCTCAATGTACTTGTCCGGCACACATAGAGAGAGGGATTGGAGTACTCCAGGGTTATGCGCATATCCCCTCAATAACTTTATTAAATATAGCGCTATGGAGAACTCCCGTCGTACCCTCAGTTCATTGTATCCTACCATACCCAAAATGAATAGTGTAGGATACATTAACGGGTAAAAGGGGTACACCCCATACAGCTTAAAATAAAGATATCTAATGTATTTGTTCTGGACCCGCTCTAACATTACATTGTATTTATCTTCGTGTGAGGACCAAACAACTGAATTGTGCTCCATGTGACTGCGTATTAACGCATTGAAGAGCACTTTTATCGTTGCAATATTTGTAAAATCTTTTGTTTGGCGCAGAAGGAATCCAAGGTTTTTGTAAGCCTTTTTACATATGTTTGTGATGTGCTCACGAAACATCAGGTCCGGCGTGAAGTAAACCCCTAAGTCGCGCACCTTATTCACCCGTTGAATAGGAACGGATCCAAGCGAGTAGGTGTGTTTTATATTTTTATTTGCACGAGTGAAACTAACTACAGAGCATTTTGCTATATTGAAATATAGCTTATTTCGCAGACTCCATTCGAATATATTTCGTAAATCACTTTGTAGACGCTCGCAGTCCGCCTCCTCATTTATTCGTAGAAAAACTTTCAAGTCATCGGCAAATAATAGGCACTGACTGTACTCCAGGACATCCGGTAAGTCGTTAATCATTAAAACGAACTCCAGAGGACCGAGATTACTGCCTTGACTTACGCCAGATGTCGTTAGGTAGGGGTCGGACTCACACCTTTTGAACGAAACATATTGCTGCCGGTCTTGCATATAAGATGCCCAGAATTGCAAGAATTGCGGTGTGCATCCTACTTCCGCCAACTTCCTCAATAAGACATCATTGTCGACGGTGTCAAATGCTTTTTGGAAGTCCAGGTATACTACGTCTACCTGTACTCCTGCATCCACCGCCGGTACTAAGTTAGCCATAAGATTGAGCAAGTTAGTGGAAGTACTACGCGCAGGCCGAAACCCATGCTGTGCATCACAGAGCTGCCCTGATACCTGTTCGTACATCCTGTGCTGTATAGCGGCTTCAAAAACCTTTGCAGGTGTTGAAAGTACTGCAACAGGCCTGTAATCTTGAACGCATGCACTCACTTTACCCTTGGGCACCGGTACCACCCGCGTAATTTTCCATTGCCTTGGGAATATATTTGCATTCAAACAGGTATTGAAAATATGCAATAACGGTTCGGCCAGCACTCGAGAACAATCTTTAAAAATAAAAGCGGGTATCCCATCCGGGCCAGCTGAACGCTTCGGTTTCAACCGTGTTAGCGCCTTCCTTACATCGGTAACGGTGAGAGCGTTGAGACTTACGCGCGCGCTGCTGGCTCCGCACTGACTAGCTACCTGCGTATCGAGAAGTGGCCGTTCTTTATTATAAACAGTTTTAAAAAAGGCTGCGAATTCATCAGCACACTCAGCATCCGTTAGAGGTATCCCTTCTTTCATTATAACATTGGCCTTATTTGACGAACCACGTCTCGATTTTATATACTGCCAAAATTGATTTGGGTCCTTAGTAAATTGATTTTGAATTTTATTTATATATGCTTTATAAGCATCATCAATGTTATTTTTTACTATTTTTCGATACGCTGAAAATTCTCTGTAATCACATTCTAACTTTGTTGTTTTATATTTTTTGTGTAGAAAATACTTAGTTTTAATATTGTTTATTAAGTCAACAGTGTACCAATCTGGATAATGATATTTGGAGTTGGCCTTTTTTACTGTTGTTTTAGGAACACACTCCTCTAATATATTGTTTAGTATCAGATAAAAATAATTTAAAATATTATCAATATCATGCATCTTATACAGGGCGCTCCAATCGACAGACATAATCCTAGTGTATAACGAATTATAGTCTGCTTTGTAAAAGTTCCACTTCGGCCGCAAGTCATGATCTCTAGTGTGAACCGGCGAGTGTCGGACGGCGGGCGCGACGGGGGCGACGGGGGCAAGGTTCACGCACACCGCGAGCGGTGGGTGATACGCGTCCACCGGCACGAGCGTCTCATCCGCCGCCGACACGCACACCGGCGGCTCCGGCCCTTCATCAAAACCCGCGCACAGCACCAAGTCTAACTGACGGCCTAAACTGTTCGGAACGTTATTCCATTGGGTGAATTCGCAAAAGTGCATGAAATATTCAAAATAATTTTTAACATTTAGAGGACACGAGAACATATTAAAATCGCCAACAATTATTACTTTCTTATATTTAGTACATAATTCTTCCAGTATTTGAAATAAAAGTAGATAGTCCCGTTCCGGACTATTAGGCGGGATGTATACAACACAACACAAACACAAATAATTATTATTTATAAAAACGTTTGCACAGGCCACTTCGAACTTACAAGAGTCTATAGACACGAAAGGTATACATACTTGTCGCAGCTCGTACCGCGGCGCAGCCACAAGGAGCGCGCCGCCCTGCTTGCGCCCATCAGCCCTGTCGCAGCGCACTATGTGGTATCCCGCCGGGACCAGTTCACAGTCATGTATGGAATCACTGCAGCCAGATTCGGTGATCGCGAACAAATCGGCACTCATCAAACCTAGGTTATTTCTAAACTCCGTTACCTTTGTTCGAAGACCCCTTGCGTTTTGATAATATAAATTAATAGTTCTATTTAGTGGCACTTTTTTTTGTTGATTTTCGAAACCAAGTCCACTCACTAAATTGCGCATTCATGGGCCAAATTTCCGGCTGGTTTAATTTATTAAACAGTGACTCTGGTAGACCAATTATGAACGATGCGTAGTCTCGTTGAGTTTTATGAATAATTTTTTCAGTTTTTATACCAGCATCGGAACCGCATATACTTTCAACGTAAGTAGTTACGGCTTCTACTGTTGTTTCAGGTTGCAATCGCCACACATGCAGGTATTTCTTACGCTCCATACCTTTTAATGTCAAACATTCCGCATTTCTTCCCATACGTACGTTATTCAGTTGCTTTTGATTAGACTTATTTTTAGGTTTTTTTTGTACAGTCTTCCAGTCATCTTTCTCGCTAAGCTCCTCATTACTTGGGCTTTTAAGCTCGCATATTGAACCCTGGGTTACCTCTGTAACTGTGTTCAAATAATGTTCCGTGCGACTATTTGTAGCCCCTGTGAAGTTAACTTCTTGTCTATCTGTACTGTTGCTTAATATAATCTTCTTGTTATTATCAGAAGGCGATTTGCATACCCCAGTTGATGCGGTAATAGAGGTTCTTTTAACTAAATTATTGCTAACTTTCGTTTCTAAAGCGCGCACGATGTCCAGTATAGATATTAAGCTAGACTTCGTTTCATTAAATTGATTTTGAAGATACTTTATCGCAGTGTCTTGACTTTCTAAACGAGAAACGATTTCGCTACGCAGTTGAAGTAAGTGCTCTAGCAACATAGCATCCGTACTACTCGGAGAGGAACTCATCAATCGATTCCCGCGCTGAGTATTAACAAAAGTGGGCGAGTTGAAAGTACTCAAATTCGAACAATCAACACATTCCGAACATACCCATTTCTTCCTATAATCTACCGTGAATGCATTGAATAAATCCCGCTCAATATTCAAACATTTTAAATCAAATGTTTTCTTGCAATATTGTTTCGAGCATTCCATAAAACATTCATCGCTTATCGGTGATCGACAGCTGTTACATCTATTGTGACTCATCGTGACCGTTGGTTCAACCGGTTTCTTCGTGCGAATAATGTGCGTAAAGGACAAAGGTATCAAACGCTGAATAAATCGTAGCTCGTCCTTGTCCCCCGAGGTGAGGCGGAGCTTTCCTCCGCAACGTAATTAGGTCAAGGTCGTAATTAATTAGTACGAATCTTCAATTGACTTTGTTACTTATAATCGCAGGATACAGTTTACTTTAAAGGCAAAAATTGCGTGAGGTTAAACTGGGATTTTTGAAAGAAACCGAAAACACGTCCACTCTGCACAAAAACACAAAAACATATAATAAAAATATTGTAGATACGAAGTAAGGTAAGAAAATATTGTAGATACAAAAAAAGAAATTCATGGGCATGTTGTAAGTAAAGAAATTGTAGGTGCGACAACAGGGCAACAAATCAAAAATAAAACGCATAAATCTGTCTGAAATATTCTTTATTTTTAAATGAATACACATCTCATAATCTAACTAATCTTGACTTTTTGAAGTGCAAGTGATACAAGTGAATAAAATAAACTATTATAATTTCGGTAAACGCGAACAATTTATTTTTATTCAAAAAAATATTTATTTTCAGGTCAGCGACATATTCCAATTCCACACACTCGGGGGAACTCACACAGCTCACGCGGATGAACTAACACCAATGTTTTCATCAACGTCTAAACAACGACTGACGCAATACTTACTATTTACCGCCATTTTCTTTCTCTTTGGATGACTATAGACAATGCGTTCCAAATTTGACAGTTTTTTTTCGTTAACGGTGCATTAACATCAAACGAACATAGAGCTAGAGCAAGAGCATTATTTCGTGATCTTTTAGTGTAAACGAAAACTCGTATTCAGTGTTGTTCAGTATTAAGCGCGTCACACACGGTGAAGATACTATAATATTTTATCTTAAGATACTGTTATATTTTATATTACAGTATCTTAACGCATCCGGTATCAGCGTTCGGACCATCATTTTTCTTTTTGTCATTGCGTACTTAGACTCCTGTAGAACCGCCATCCTGTTACAAATGACCCACAAAATATAAAATATAACAGTATCTTAAGATGAAATATTATAGTATCTTCACCGTGTGTGACGCGCTTTAGCATTGCATAGAATCTTTTCAAACGCACTAAGAACAACGAAAGAATGCTATACGCCTGTTTACACTAAAAGAAATTGACATAATGGGGTTAAAATGAGCATTCGCTCGTCTGATGTAAATGCACCGTAACTTTTATACATGAATTTCGATGGTTTTGTAATTTCGCGGTAATTGTACATTTTGTTTGTAAGAATATTCTAGTGATAACTTC
>CAJQZN010040135.1:0-10203 GCA_907164685.1 Colias eurytheme
CGAGTTGTCGACTTTTTAAAGAATTTTAAATAGATTTACTCTGTGCTAATTCTGGTCAACAGTGTTCCATTCAAGAATGGCAATATTTTATGTTATAAAATTAACATTTTTTTATTGTAGTGGAAAGGCGTCCATATAATATACTGCAAACACATAAAGCGCGTCACACACGGTGAAGATACTATAATATTTTATCTTAAGATACTGTTATATTTTATATTACAGTATCTTAACGCATCCGGTATCAGCGTTCGGACCATCATTTTTCTTTTTGTCATTGCGTACTAAGACCCCTGTAGAACCGCCATCCTGTTACAAATGACGCGAAATTTTGTGGGTCATTTGTGTGACGTGTGTGACGTGTGTGACGCGCTTAATGCGTGTGACGGTTAGTACAACATCAACGTTTTGTATGAGGCTACTTGACGGGGTCTACTATGGCATAAAAAAGGACATATACCTCGTTATATTGCCTTTACATATGAATTTGTAATTACCTCATCTTGCGCCACCCTAGACAGCATATAACTAATCAATTTTACTAACCCTTCTATAAAAAAACCATCATGGCTACTGCATTTCTAAAACGGCTTAACGTGCAAATAAATTCAGTTTACATTGGTCCTTTGAAATTCGGAATTCTTCCTCAAATTGAAATTAAATTTTTAGCTGTATTTCTTCCGCAATAGGTCCTTATACCTAGCGTCCTATATATTTCTCATAATCTAAAGAAATCTTTTCCTCTTACCCAAACAAATACTCGGTCAGCAGCCATGTTCGTACAAGCAAACCTCATTTCACATGCATAAATCCATTTGAGTGTAAGCGAATCGATAACAGGAGCTGAGCACAGAATCGCATCGAACCCTCGACTTGATGCAATATTGGAAGCTTTGCATAAATCAATCTGAGCCGTGTAGCAAGCGTTATTTAAGAATCGTGTCCTCTGTTTTCGTGTGCTTTAAGATGAACTGTAAGCAGCTAATAATCTTCAGTAATAGGGTATTAATTTTCTATATCCTGCACTATCGACTCGGTCCCTGCAGAACCAGAATTAAGACGAAGATACTGTGTCTCTAGAAATGTAATTCACTAGCTTTTTACTGGTGAAATATTTTCAAAATATTATTCAAATTCATCACAGACCACATTAACATAGCCAGTTTACAGTACAGTTAGAACATAAAAAAATTATTGTACACCTTTATACCGAAAAATTGACTAAACTGGAGCACTTACAACTTTACAAGCTTTGTTTAATTTATAAATGAACTAGCGGTCCGCCCCGGCTTCGCCCGTGGTACATAATATTTACGTTTTCTCTACATAAGAACCATCCTCGTACTTCAAGGAATATAATAAAAAAAGAATTATCGAAATCGGTTCAGCCGTTCTCGAGTTATGCGCTTACCAACACATTTTGCGATTCATTTTTATATATAAGAAGATAGCGACTTGTAAATCTCAGAATGTTTACTTGTTTATTTGACGCTACCGTGGTTTGTAGTACTAATATTAGAAGACTAGCGAAGATAAATCGAGCATGCCCAAAGCGAAATACGCTCTGATTCCGAGTTAAGGAATATCTTTGGTACCTATTTAGGTGATGTGTGATCTGTCAATTTCTGACTCAAGCGGATAATTTTTCGTAGATTTTTCATATCACACTCTTGAAGATAGGTTTTACAGATTCTGGATATGTTCTGTTTAGCCTGTGTAAGTTAACCTTACAAATAAGTATTACACATGAAAATATACTTCAAAATGTGTTATCAGGGGCTTGATGAACCAGTGTTGAAACTGTCTTTTAATTTCCAAAACATAATCCTCCCAATGGGATGGTAACTAATTAATCAAGACGAAGTAATTAACCACTCGCACGTGTTCTTGTACGATGTAGGATGGATCTCATATCATCTGCTACAGCTGGCATATTGTAGACACTAATTTCACTGCGAGTTATCTTCACGTATATAATATTAAGTTTATATTTCTTTCAGAATGATGTTTGCATAAAAAAAGACGAATATCAAAAGAATTTAATGTAAAATATATTTTTAAGATATACCTCCTCTGTATTATCGCCATAAAAGCTTTTAAAGTTGAATAATTTTCATGCCAAAATATCTGATTCGATTTTAGTGAGGAAATATTAGACTTAGGGGAATAAGCTACTTTTCGCCGCGAAAACGAAGTTTTAATGAAGTAAAATAGGGGTTCGAAATTAGCATGCGATAAAACGAAGTGCACGTAAGCATAGCTGCGGGCGGAATGTTGGTAGAAAACAAAATAGACTTTGCAACAAGATTAAAAGATACAATCTAAATTAATTGACGACGCGGTATAATCAATCTCGAGTCTCGACCCAGCATTATCAACATAAATCGAGTTTTTAATAATTTAGGGACTTTTAGTCTTTACTTTGTGCTCTGACCTATAAGAACAGACGCTTTAAATTTAGGGTACGATGGAAAAGTAATGACACAGTTTTTAAACAAATCCAGTATTGAAATACTCCGTAGGCTTTTCAGGTAGCAGACACAATAGTACCTCACATAACAGTCTTCTTTTCACAGGAAAACTTATTTCCTACGCGAGGACGTGACGTGTTTGTAAAATCGTACAGAAGGGAAACACGCGTATATCACCACAACCAGGAGTTTATATGGGTACTGTAAGTTTCATACTTTTAACATTAGCCTGTATTAAGGTTTATGTTGTAATAAAATAAAATTAATGTTTCTGCAGTCATGTCTGAATAATGGGATTTGTTATCAACTTATTAAGTTTATTTTGTAGGTCAGTTTGTCTTTGTCAAGGCAATAATGAACCTTTAGTTCACACATAGCGTAGGTAAAAGTAAGATCTTGGTTATGTCATAAACGTCGTTGTATATAAGAAAAATAATTATAATAAAATTCGATAGATAGTACAGTTCCATCGAAACACCGGATACACCTTTGGTTTCAAATTCATATTTTCCACAAACGAAAATAAATGCTGACCCAATAAATTCCTGACCCAAAAATATAGGTACAAATCGAACTAAATCTTTGGCTTTCATAATAAAAACTTGAATCTCTGTTACAGATAAAAGTAGGTCAATCTGCCTTTGAGTATTATGTCATTACTGCAGCTGAATGACCTGGACCATTGGCACTGAACCTAGGTCATAAATAGTGCCCTGGAGTGACATAATAATGGAAGATTACTATAATTTTATCTTGATAGAACAAAGCTGTGCTTGACAAATTAATTTTCTATGGACTTTAACTTCTGCCATAATAATTATTATCTTGTTGTATATTTTTTGTCGGACTTTCCATGCTTAGTAATTATTTCACCATATTTTTATACGACAATCCTCATTCTGCGTGGAAAATTTTATCACGTAGCAGAATAAATATATTTTACGACCTATCCTGATACCTCTTACCAACATTTCATAAAAAGCGGAATAGCACGAGATTATATACCTACTGTAAAAGTCCATATATTTTCTATAGAAATCCTCATAATTCTATTCACGAGACAATGTCTCAAGACATTCATCATGTTGTTACCTTATTTACAATCTATTTTGCGATACAATATAATATTATGATTAATAATGAAATGTGTAACTAGTTCATAAGTTTCAATAAATAACCAGCTGCGCCTTCACTCATCTAGGCGTTATTTATTACAAACCCCTCAGGAATCCAAATATACATTAGCCAATTTATTATTCCAATACTCGACGTATCTACATACTTTAGTCTATTCTATTGATTTAGGCTCAATAGTGTTTACTTGTACCTGGGTAACAACCAGATGTGCACACATACAACTTTCACATTTATTATTTTATTGTTAAACTAACAGTCCGCCCCGGCTTCGCCCGTTATACATGTTTAAGTTTTCTCTCCATTAGAACCATCCTCGTACTTCAAGGAATATTATAAAAAAGCATTATCAAAATCGGTCCACCTGTTCACGCGTGATGCCTTGACCAAGGAAAACGGGTTTCATTTTTATATATATTACTAGCGACCCGCCCCGGCTTCGCACGGGTGCAATGCTGATACTAAATACACTACAGAAAAACTGTGAACGTTGTATATAAAAAAATATAGCGGCCCGCTCCGGCTTCGCACGGTTATAAAATAGATAGCCGGGCGGCCGGCCGGTACCGCCGCAAACGCTACGTTCCGCAATTTTTAAATCTGTAATATCTTCGAAAATATTCACTTAAATCATACGGTGTAAAGGGCCATATAGATCTATATTAAATGAACAATGTATTCAAGGTATTTAATTGGTTAAGGATTAATGCTGTATTGGTTAAAATCGCATCGAAAATTAGCCATTATTTGTCGTAAAAAGTAAATGACAAAAAAAAGTTATTGTGGGTTATCCATAAGAGATAGACATATACCATCGCGGACTTTTCTGCAGACCTTTTCAATGTGTATAATACTTAGTACATTATTTTGATAAAACTCGTAGGGTTCAGCCTGCGTTTGCAATGTAAGCGGAAAAAATGTAATTTTTTACGACATCACATTATAAACCTCAAAAATAACAGTAGTTCTCTACTATTTAATGGATCTTATTATACATATAAACCTTCCTCTTGAATCACTCTATCTACTAAAAAAAACCGCATGAAAATCCGTTGCGTAGTTTCAAAGATTTAAGCGTACAAAGGGACATAGGGACATAGGGACAGGGAAAGCGACTTTGTTTTATACTATGTAGTGATAAGATATGCAGGTACATTATAGCGACAATAATCTCGTTTCATTCCGAGAGTTTATTACATATAGTAGTGCTTAAATAAAAAGGATAAGTGTAGTTACTTGTAGCAGACTTATAAGAACAGATGCTATCGCTCTTTCAGAAATTAAAACCTTTTCAACAGTTTACAGTACTGTTTCTGCTCCAGGATAAACTACTCGTATACCTACATAAGACATTTACTTAAGGGGGCGCATAAAGCAAAATAACCAATCTTCTATTAGATGATACGTGTAATATGCAAGACCAAATCTAAAAAATAAAATATATATCAAACTAGATGATATGTTCAACGATTCTGTTTAATCAAAAACATAAAATATTAAAATTTACTCGATAAAAAAAATCACCAAGTTAGCTCTAATTTTTACACTTTTACGTTTTCTACTTGACATGGTAATACTTATTATGATTTTTTTTTCATAAACAATTATATTAAAACATTTGCAAGATATTTGTCAGAGCATTTTGTTTGTTTTGGTTTTATCTGCGATAAACCACTTTTGGCGCTCTTTTTTTCTCGAGATAAACGTTTGATTTTGTCACGATAAAAGTGGTTTATCGCAGATAAAACCAAAACTAAAAGTAATTACACAAAATGCTCTGACAAATATCTTGCAAATGTTTTAATATAATTGTTTATGAAAAAAAAATCATAATAAGTATTACCATGTCAAGTTGAAAACGTAAAAGTGTGAAAATTAGAGCTAACTTGGTGATTTTTTTTTATCGAGTAAATTTTAATATTTTATGTTTTTGATTAAACAGAATCGTTGAACATATCATCTAGTTTGATATATATTTTATTTTTTAGATTTGGTCTTGCATATTACACGTATCATCTAATAGAAGATTGGTTATTTTGCTTTATGCGCCCCCTTAAATGTAACTAATGACAGGCTCAGTCGATTAGAACTTAGCGGCACTACCAAATTAAATACGGAAAGATTAACTATCCTAACTCCTAATTTATTTTATCTATATCTGTGGAGACGATTCTAAACTGTATAACAAAACAGTGCAAAAAAATTAAATAAGAAAAGACATAGGTCATCTGACTAGGTACTTTTATAATAAAGTATGAGTCCATTCTCTGACCCCAAGTCTCATCTTGTTAAAGTTTAACCGACACTTTGACAAGATTCTTATAAATATACCTATAGTTACAACCTAAGTACTATGGCTCCAATTTTAAAAAAAGGCCTATGTCATTACAATGGGAACAAAGTAGACGAAGAAAATGATGATGATGATGGCGGTAGCGAAGATAGTAGCTCGAATGACATTTCCAAAATATCCGGAATATTTCCACTTACGAAGGTCCTTAAAAAGGTATGGGACATCAAAGTGATTCGAAATTCTGGAAACATTCAAACCCTAGCAATCGTTTGACCCCTGCATTCATCAAATCCATTCAATATAAGTTTATTGGGAAAGGTAAGATATTGTCAGAAAAACAAGATTGCTTTTTGTGACACAGATCACATAACTTTATCAAATACTAGTTGATATACACAACTTCGCCTGCTCCCAAAAGGAATAACTATATTGTTACTTTTACAACTTTTTTCATGGTTGCTCCGCCTCTTGGTAGTAAGTGATGTTACATATATAGCGTATAGCCTTCCGCGATAAAATTGACTTATCCAACATAAAAATAATTTTTCAACTCGAACCACCAGCAAACCCGGCCAACATCCTTTACGATTCTGATTTATCGAAAATCTCCAGAAAAGAAGTTTAGTTTCGAAGTTTGGGTAAACAACAGAACTTTACATTCGTAGAATATTGTCTATAAGCATAGACAATAGTTTGTTAATCAAAGACAAAGTTTTCACTTGAGACACTGTGTAAAATTCCCACCATAGGTAGAGGTTTTTTTTGTTTGATTTGTGAAAATTACACAACGTCATGCTTACTATTCACTTTATTTCATAGGATTACAAATATCCACCTGAGATAATGATGCACATGCATTTCCCATCGACTCTAATCTATAGTCAAGTAGGTAATCAGCTTTATGTGCCGCATCTTGACTTATGAATAATTAGTCTACTCAACCTCAAACCTTTAGCCTTGATAAAACGCTTATGATTTCTCTGAAAATGATTTAGATAACTAGACATACACCCTGACTCTAGATTAAATTGATACTGTCAAAAGCTTAAAGAAAAGAACAAACAAGTAGCTTAAAAAGAACATAGCTTTCTTCTGGTGTAATAATGTATTTGATCCATCGATTGCATTACAAACTTCAAATCCTAACCAAACCAAACCTCTTTAAACTACTGTATTTTAGACGTGTAGATAATTTATACTCCACTGCTCCACATAGACAATAGTTAATCAAAGTAGCACAAAAACTGCGTGCGCTACGAGCCCTCCCATTTATAGGTCATTCGCACCGCCCTATTTACCCCTTGCCTATTCATACGCTGCGCTTATGGGGTTGAAATATAAAACAGGTCAATTTATTGCCGGTGAACTTTTTAACGTTATCGATCGACGTACTGGTGGTCTTTTGATGGGTTATAAGTAGCTTATTGGGGTTCCATAGAAGGGAATAGGTCTAGTGCAGCAGATATTTTTCTATTGCTAAAAAATTCAAAATCACAGAAAGAAAGACAAAGGAAACCGAGACTAAATAATAAGAAACAAATACTGTTGCGCAGTTTCAAGATTGACTGTTCTGAATCTTATAAATCTAGAACTGCTATTTACTTAGAAATAGAACAAAATAGCATACACTTTATCCCACCACAAGAGCGTAGCCGCGGGCCAGAACAAGTGAATAATAAATATTTTTTCTCCAGTTATTCTTTTCTGAGATTAATTAAAAAGCGTCCAAGTGAACGTGAAATATAAAATAAAAAAAGAGTAACAAAAAGCCTCTTATTAATGTAGACTGTTTCAAATTTCCGTAGATTTGAGCGTTAAACTTAAATCACTTGAGTTTCACCAATAAATTTTAATGGCACGATATGATGCGGTCAGAATTATTAAGCAGGCCTTTGGCGATATTACGTGAATATATTTTTATAAAAGGTATTATTTTAAGCATTCTGTTATTGAACAAACTACAAGATGTGTACAATGATACCTACCATTTGTACATTAAATATTCAAGAATTTAGCAGTTAGGATTTCTGGAGATAAATTATTAGAGAGCATCATCCATTTTTAACGCTTAAGAAAGGATATAAATCGTGATTTATTCATAACATTATTCAGCCCGTATCGGCGTGGAGGCAACTAGCATCTCAACCTGCCTGTTGTAATCAAGGTTTAATATTTGAATTATTAGACCGGGAGATACTGACACAAAATTTCGAGTCATTTGTAACAGGATGGCGGTTCTACAGGGATCTTAGTACGCAATGACAAAAAGAAAAATGATGGTGTGAACGCTGGTACCGGTGGGTTAGTCGCGTGGGCGTTAGTCGAACTCGTCGGAAAAATAGCGAAAGTCAAACGATTTGTAACACAAAAATTTTAGAATTTACCGATAGCCCATAAAAAAGAAGTAGGCGGTAGTGTCATGCCATACTTTTCCGGTATGACTTACAGCCCGCCATACCGACGCGAATGTGTTGATTTAAAAAAAACAATTATTCAACCATTTGTACCAAGCTAACTTTTGCACAGGTAACCATCGTCGTGCAGCCATTTACGAAAATCGCCATGCCATACTTTTCGGACGATTCCAAATGGTCCGCCGAAAATCTGCAAATTTTTTTTATTTCGCCTATCTTTTTGTACCAGTATTGCATTTGGCTTTTTGGAGAGTATTTGATAAAATGTGACCATTATTATATTTGCCATACTTCTAGTAGGGGGAAAAAGTGCGGTCATACTTGAAAAATAAATTTATTATTAATTTATATAAGTGAAGATTTCCAACACCTAGATCTTTGAAATTTTGTATTTATATTCGTTGATCCTCAAACTTACAGGAAAAATAAGTGCCATACTGTTACAAATCGTTTGACTTTCGCTATTTTCCGATGAGTTCGACTAACGCCCACGCGACTAAGCCGCCGGTACCAGCGTTCACACCATCATTTTTCTTTTTGTCCTTGCGTACTAAGAACCCTGTAGAACCGCCATCCTGTTACAAATGACTCGAAATTTTGTGTCAGTATCTCCCGGTCTATATGTAATATCTGTCTAAACAGAATGGAAACATGGAAAATAAATTAGGTTTTAAACTCGACATAAAATTTTGTATAATATATAATACAGGCCAGATTTTTCAATCTTTTGTTAAAACTTACTCGTCGAATATCTTATCAAAAATGTTTTTTCTTTTGACATTTTACAGGTGGCCTTTCTATATTATTATTGTCTAATAAGTTTACTTGGGATTGAAATATCCTTTCTGCAACCTCAATAAGTTATTTTCACAGACAGTAAAATATTTGTCTAGGTTCACAATCTAGGTCCATAACGCTGCAATAGATTCCATCTCACGTACCAATAATACCGAAATGAAATCTATACGGCCATGTGGAGTAATAAACAAGCAATTCTAGAACAATACACGTATTACAAAATCTAGACCACAACATTTGAACCCTGCTCATGTATAATCTATTGTTATTTGTTGGGCATTATTGTAATCATTCACTTGTCTTTAATTTCATTATGTTATCGGCAAAGTACCTAGTTTATTATAAACGTCGGATGCAGCAAAAGTGCTTTATTCGTTCCTGTTTATTTGTTTATTCTTTTTCTTCCACATACACGTATGTACGTACACACACGCACATCTACACGCACATTCCTATTCAAATTTTACCAATAATTAATTTACAGAAGTATCAATCAGATTTGGTAAATCCGTATATTTTATACAGATGAGACAGATGGTGTCCAATAATAATTTTTGAAGTGATACTTCTTTAGGCGCGTTGAGAGTAAAATTTCAAGGTCGCGGCATGGCAATACTGTCACGTCATGGAGTGAGGCGACGATTTTGGTATCTTTGAATATTGCCAAAGAAGTTTCACTTCTGACACGTAGGCTCGGCACACACTCTTTTTTCCTTGATATTGTTCAAAATCACTGTTGTAGAAAGCCCCAAACATATTCGACACCTACAAGTAGGAATTTGGTTAAATATTCGTAAAGGATACTAAATTTTCAATTTAATATATAAATAAATAATTTCCACATTTAGTTTACCTTCGACGGTCGGTTTAAGGTCGTACCTTTTATTTGGACGTTACAACCTAAATTCGATGGATTATAAACAGTGCGGTGTCTCGCTTGCACGCGTGGGCTTTTACCGGGCTTTGCGCTCATCTCTTCTAACGTATGAAATTTCGTCGGAGTAGATACATACCTAGCTATAGAACTCTATAGCAATTTCTAAGGGAAAAAAGGCCCGGCTTTAACAGTGTGAAGATAGTTACGATTGCGCGA
>CAJQZN010040135.1:35203-62617 GCA_907164685.1 Colias eurytheme
TGTAGACTGATGACAAAGACAGTGCCTTCCGGAAAATACCGCCCCCTGAACCATCTAGGCATTAATAGTGCACTTATACTGTCTCTGTAAGTGCCTTTTCTTTGACCAAACCATTAATTATATGAGAACGAACTTCCTGTGTTGTAACTTTAATACCCATATAACTTATAATAACATTTATGTAATGTTTTTGAAGTACTAAGTAAATGAAAAGCATTAAGGAAAGAAAAACAAAATAAGATTTTCATTAAGCAGTTTACGGGGAATCTTATGTTTGATTTTTATATTTAGCTACATTCTCCAATTTGCAACTGTGGCTTACCAAGTGACATTTTTCACGATCTCTTGGATTCTCTACCAGGAACACCAGGGCATTTAGTTTTGAACATTTGATAGACCTTATCAAGTATTGTTCAACTTTTTTGTGACAATAACAACACCTGCGTGATACTACCTTTACGTAATACGGCATATTGGATCAAAGGTGAAATTAAATACTGTTTATAAAAACAAGGGACCTCCCCTACCTTCAATATAAAATGTTTTTCGTGTTCGATTACATCGGTGGTCCCAGTGAATAACCAATGAATAAATAATGCGTGTTTAATAAATCGCAAAGAATTGAGCTTAAAACCAAGCTGTACCTCATACAAAATAGCATTAGGTACCCTAGATTCAGCCGATGGCTTTGCTCGCGTGGTTCTAATCCTGCCTATAAAATAAATTTCAGCATGTCTATTATAGTATGGGAGAACAATCGAAATATTTAGCTATTTACACATTTATCACAATTCACAACAGTAGCATAATTTACGTGTTCAGAAAACTTCTTATCTAAATTGTAATTATGCAAGGACAATCAACATATAATATGTAATTCAACGTAATGTTATCAGCATTTGATAACAATCTACATACCACAATCCACATCATTCGACGGAAATGTAAGCAATCGGAATAATAACTAATTCAAGTACAAGCGTTAGGAAGTTGAACAGTTTCTATGTTATGATGGCAGTTTTATTTGTATACTAGCTTTCTATGTTGTTATTTGGTCTCTGTACACTTAAAATCACACCCCTCAATAGCTCTTTTGCGACGTGTAAGAAGGCCAGATAAATAGACACTTTCATGTGTTTAATATTAGTTAGGATGAACAAAGACGTAGGACCTGTGTGTAGTGTGTACCAACCATTTTTTAAAACTTTAGTATCAGCGTAACCTAAAATTTAACGTAACATTAGGACAGAAATCAAAAGACCTCGGTCATAACATTCAGGCTCCGTTTTAAACTTGATTTTGAAGTATATTTCTTACCCAATGAAATAATGATTTATAATGTACATACTTCGACGATTATTAAGTACCTATAATTCTTATAGCAGTACCAACAAATTATATACGTATCGAATTGTTGACCTATTTCGGTGATCGATGGAAAATATCTACCGAACTCGTACTTCAATGTTACCTTACCGGGCACCGTCATTACAACAAATTGTACAAGCAATTAGTAGAATGGCTGTCACATCCGAAACAGTGGGCACAGTGTTTGTAACTCGATGTTAAGCAACTCTATTGCCAAGGGAAAACAATTTAGACGCTAACAGCGGGTGACCAGCGTAGTATTCTAAGTAATAACTACAGAATAGGACTGTAGGGGTATGATTTCGGGCATTATTTTAGTAGTAATTAGAGACTAGCACTTATTTTTATTTACTAAACCGCATACGGATTTATGCTCTATTTATGTATGGTCCATCTATGTATGGTCGTATTTTCTTTAGAGTAAACTTTGAGGCATTGAATTCGTCTTAATTGCGAAAGTGATTTAACATCAAATCCAGGATTAAACCGAGATCAAAATCTTAATGTTAAAGTTATAACTATCCTTCAACTAAACTTTCCCTTTAGTTCGATCCTAGAATAATTAAATAGATTGAAGAGAATATTTGATTGGAATTCCTAGGGAAAACGGAAACGTGGCCGTCCAAAGCTGGCTTGGCTTTAGACTGTTATCGCAGAGGCGAAGTCGATTGGAAATTGCTGGATCGAAATCCAACGTGCTACCCAAATCGGGATGCATAGCAGAGTACTGTCGACGCCCTTTGCACCAGCTAGGGGCCTTAATAATATTACAAGTATTGTTAAATAGGAAGGGAGTAAAACTCGTCAGCTCATAGCTTGATCCTACGATTCCTGTCACTTTCGGCCTATGTATTGACTTTCGAAGCTAACGTGATTCATTGAGACAAATATGGTTGCATGAGCTTTTAGAAAACCTCTTATTGTTTTAAACAAGATACGTAGTGACATCGCGATTGTTTGAGAAATTTGGGAGTAAAATAACGACAAACATCTCCAAAAACGGGCATTCTATACAATTAAGGATTAAACTAAAAAGTTTCGCGTCTTTCTAATAATACCAATAAAAATTTACTTTGATGATATTCAATAGACGATACACAACTTGAATGAGTTGAACGTAAAATTTTACGAGGTAAAAATATCTATATCTATAAGAAAATAGCTTAATAATTATACATATCTGAATAAGGTTTCATTATGTATTTCATTATAATTTTAGCTCCTATATCGATTATTTGATTCTCAGTGTAATAAAATCGAAAGTGGACTGAAAAGTGAAAACAAACTCGCGGTAAATAGCCGCTCACTTATAACATTGTTAAGTACTGAAATAATTATACATATTTTAACATTGATTGGTTGCCGACTTACGACGAGGTCGTGATTTCCGCCCCCGAAAGTAAATTTCGTAAAAATGGGAAAATCGTAATATCAAATGATTAATTTTCTTCATTACTAAACATAATTAAAAAGTTAATTTGCACTCATCTCAAAGTTAATACCTATGTTTTGTATATTTTGAGGGAAAAAGTAAATTAAATATTTATTGTATGTTGAAAGATTGGGATCCCAACAGTACAATAAAAACTAAATCTATGAATATCTGTAACAATAACCACCTAAGTAAACATAATAATTTATAATGGCAATATTTAATGAAATTCTTCTATTGGGCATATTTTAAAATTCTTCATACACCTACCTACTTATTACTCCATTTAAAAATTATGAATACATTAAGTGTTATCCTTTTAATCCAATGGAATGAAAAGAGCTTGTATGATTATTATTAAAAATGGTGTATTTATCATTGTTTAAAATGCACTCATCAAATATAAATAAAAAGACCATTACTGCATGAAAATTCAACATTTCTTTGAAAGTTGAGTTAGAAGCAACTGCAATATTACATCACTCCGATGAACTGGTCTTGTATAACAACAATGGTGTTCCATATTTCATTTATCACATAAAAGTAAATGCATGTAAATTATTATTTATACATTACCAAAATTAATATAATCTGTCACATTTGTATAAAAATCAAATTAATTTAATATATAATCAGTTTCACAAGAGATTTGTTTGATTATGCATGTTTAACCTTGGATTGTTGATAACCTTATGATAATTATTTTTGAATTCTTGAAACAATGGAGTCTCACTTAATTAATTTTAATTAAGCTAATATATATACATAATAAATAAATATTTATTCTGTCATGTAAAGGGGAATAACAAAAAAAAACACTCACCTCCTCAATTTCCTTATGAAACTTTATAGGTCTCATCAAATAGAACTGTATTGCAAAATATATGAAGTTTATGATCACAAATGCACTGTTCCAGAGCACAGCATCCAAGTAGCATTCGATGCTCCAAGCCCAGAGGCCAGAGAACGCGCACCCGAGGATCAGCGACACACGCAACCATATCAGTCCCGTCGGAGTGTGGGGCGCGAGAAACGATAACAAAAAAAATACGTTCGAAACTTGAAAAAATATATGATTTATCGGCCTCCACCGCGGGCAGTGGTTCAGGTAAAAATCCCACATCGAGGGCCGCTCCTGTATCGTCACATTCACGAAGTCGCTAGTCTCGGGCGCTTTCGACGTCTCGATCAGCCCCATGTCCGAAACTGTCGTGGAAGCGACGTCACTGTCCGTGCTCGTCAACTCTGTGGTAACATTCTGCAGGCCAGTTATCATTCCAATCGCTAAGGCACTGAGAAATAACATAATCCCACCGAACACAAACCTCCGGGTCCAATCCACACATCGATATTTTCTCGAAGACGTATTGCATTTGCGCGCTATTTTATCTCACTTTTACACTGCTGTTTTAATTTTTTTTAGATTCATGAAGGTATGTAGAAAATGCAAGATTTATTTTTTCATTCAAAATAAATAAACTGCAACTAACACTTTTTTACAGCACTGTACCGATAACGAAAATTATTGTTTTAGTTTAACTCGCACTTATAAAAATATTTCGACTAGTAAATCGTTTGAAATTTAAAATACTTAATTATTTTAAAAATAAATAAGGATCGAAATATCGAGCAGCAAACAATCAAAACCTAAAGAATGACAAATGACAACTGAATAGTGAGCTGAAATCTGATTTCTGAAGTGTGAAGTGAACAACAGACTACAAGACATCTGACAGCAGAACTTCGTAAGATAATTCGCCAATTATATACATCAATATAGCATTTTATTACGAGATAATAATAACATGCGTTGATTCAAAGATATTTTAATTGCTAGTGAGTTGAGGCTCAAAATCATCAAAAATATTGGTACCAAACTCAGAGCAATAAGTACCAAAGTTCTTCATTTTGTCTGTGGTTGGTTAGTGTCAAGATGACATTTAATTTTCGAATGACATTTGACAAAAAATAGAATTATTGATAATTGATATTGACATCTTCGACATTCGATTTCAAGTTTCGATAATGGTTGTATTTGGCGGCTATTTTTACAAATTTCTTAAAATAAAAACAAATCATTCATGTGTTAGCAGTTAAACGTTATGACAATGTCTTGCGATATGTTATTGCATCCTGAACTCATGAGCAACGAACAATTAATATATATAATTCAACAGGTATCTATTCGTTCACGGTGTTCTTTCAAAATTATATAAAAGTACAGTGGTTTGTGATTTATTTTTTGTTTTCAGAGACATTTACGAGTGCCAAATATTCTATCGATGCAGAGGCATGATCTCCTGTCTTTGTTTCATCAATTTTGTGTGCCCTATGGGCAAAGGAAATACAAGGATACTGGGAGAGGCAAAGTTTTAAATAAAAACAGAAATACAAGTCCGGAGCCGACCACAAAACTTAATTTGCCAACTAACGCACATGTAAATGTAGAGAGCACACAAATTCATTTAAAATACACAATTCAGAATGACAGATTGAGACCTCCACCGGACTTGCTATCAGGACACATAAATAAGAAAATGAAAGTGGAAACAAAACCAGTAATCAATGAATCTGATAAATTCAAGAGAAAAATTCCTATTGATCCTGTAAGTATTTTATATACATTTTTATTTTATCAAAATATTCTTGTGGTTTTCGTAATCCTTACTTCTTTACCCTTGCCTCCCTAACATAAGGAATGTTTTATAAATGCGAATGTTATTTCATTTTCTTCCGTTCATGTCACAACATTGCAATTTTATGATTTTTGTGTCCCAATATGGTTTAGAAACTAGAGAGTGAATAATGCCAGTTTTTTTTCCGAGGTCAGTATCATGTTATATTCCCATGAGAACTTCTTTTGACCACAAGTGCAAAACCTTCCTCGGGTAACATTATAAGCTAGTAACATTATAATAGTTTTAAATATTTGGTAATAACACAAATTTTGACTTAAAATTCTGTATTCTATCTTCGTTTGAGACTAACAAACTAATTTGATCTAGCAGGACAAAAACCTAATTGCCCTTCAAAGAAAAGATTATTTAAAAAAAAAAGGTGTCAAATGCATTGACTAAAATCCTGAACATTTTTTTAGCTATGACTTAAAGCAAATATTCTCCAACATTGTCTTCAAATTCAAATTCATTTATTAACTCTCTCAAACATAAAATCACCTCAAACATTTGGACCTCTGCTGTTCTTAACAATATTTGGCACCAAAAATATGTGAATTTAATTGAAATTTGAAAAACTAAGGCAGTTACTTTCCTGTAGTACCTATATAACACTAACTGTGATAACTGTGAATAAAACCATGTGTAACTTGTATACTTCTGGTTCATAAGCTATAAGACTGTTCACTGTTGTGTGTTTTTGAACTGAAACTTCTTTAGGCATGTTGAGAGTTAATTTTTTAAGGTTGCCTCATGGCAATACTGTCACATCATAGAAAAAGGTGATGATTTTGGTATGTTTGAATTTTGCCAAAGAAGTTTCACTTCAGACATGTGTGCTCGGCACACACACACATTTTTTACGTGTGATTGTGTGTGTGTATCCATCCATTCGAAAATTGAAACTATCACATAATTATATTGGTAAAGGTACATACATGGAAATTTATTTTTATTAAAATTAACATAGAAATTGTTTTCAAAATTGTTAAAAACTACAAAAATTAGTGAAATAAAAGTGTTTCCAAATATAAAATTTAATATTTTATTATGTTTTGTTTTCAGGCAACACTTGTCACAGATTGTCCACCAATCAAGAGGGAAAGGAAACCAATAACATGGCCGTAGTTTTTATAAATAAGTTTACAATTTAATGGACTGACATTGCATTTTGAATGTTTATAAATGTGTGTGATAATCTTGGATTTAAGTAATTATTGTGAAACAAACCATGTAAATAGGAAATATTTGTAATGTATTGATGTGAGGGAAAAATAAAATCTTTTCTCAAAGCCTGGTGTACTAAATCGATAAATTAATATAAACTAAGTAAGTAAAACTAATATAAGATAAGTTAAGATGGACATGCAAATATGGCTAGAGGTATGTAGTTATATTTATTTTGCTTGCTTTACTGTAGCATATTGTTGCCTGTATGAAAGATGGGATTTTTTTTCTATTTCAAGCAGTTCATATTTTACATAGGATAAAACCTATCCTATGTGTTAAACCAAGTTACCCTCTATATGTGCACTAAATTTCAATGTAATCGGTTCAGTAGTATTTGCGTGAAAGAGTAACAAACATATGCATATACATCCATCCTCACAAACTTTCGCATTTATTATATTAGTAGGATTTGTATTTTATGTGATTTTATAAATATTGCAATATGCGTATTATTCCTAAAATTTAAATTACTGTAAAATCTATTCATCTCTGCATTTATGTTGGCTATGCTCATGGAACTATAGTCATACTGGAACCCAAACTCCTAAGAATAAATAAAAAACTGATAGAATGACCGCAAGTAACCCCTGTTTACCCCATAGGGTAGCCAGCGTGATTGTAAATTTTTCCCCTATTGACGTGCATTAAAAAATCGACTGTCAGTAATAATAGTCTATATGACATAAATCATTAATAAAATCCGCTAAAAAAATGAAATTTAAACGAGATTCATGCAGGTTTGCTTTTCCATTGAAATAACAAAGGTTTACAACTTTTAAAATGGACTGCTTATCGAACACGCTCATAATTTTTTTCCCATATTTTGAATTATGTTATGAAAATCGTTGCGCGGCAGCCCCAATTCTAGGTGTCAAATAATGTTTACTGCAAAATGGCGGATGTTTATGTTCATTTCGTGAGTTTGTTCTTGTATTTTGGAATTATTCTGAGCCAAAATTAATAGAAATGGTTGTAAATATATTGTGCGCGGTTGCAAAAGTGAATGGCATCCAGGATGTGATATTATATTTCATTCGTAAGTACAAAAAACCATGCATAAACTACGCTTCATGTAAAATTGTAGTTTAGTAATATTTCTACTTTAATTGTTGTTAAATCTGGAATAATAGATCGAAGTTGTGATTATAATGTTAATTTTGATTAGGTTTTTTCCATTTAACATCGTTATTTGCTTATTATTAAATGTTTCATGATTGTAATAAATATTAGACTAGGGTGTCCATACTTTATAAAATTGTGTACATATATTTCGGTATGGTATTTTATATGAGGAGAAGTCTTTCTCCACTTGAGTTAGTTCAATTGGCGTGAAAGTTAATGGTATAAAAACGTTGTTTACTACTTTTATATAATGATATATTGTAAAATCAAAAACTCAAAGTACATACATATATGGTACCTACTGAAATAGAAGCACAAGACAACAGCACAAATTTTGTGTTATCTGTATCTAAATGACTTTTTTTTTATATTTTGCAAATAATCTTCTTTTCTCTTTACAGGTTTCCGTCCAATCTAGCGGAACGTAATACATGGCTAAATATAGTAGAATTAAAAATATCCTGTTTTGAAAAAGTGAAGATATGCAACATTCATTTTAAACCCGCACTTGGCCAGTGTGGTGGATGTGGCTGTAACCTCATAGGAGGCCATGTCCCAGCAGTGGGAACGTAATATATACGTTACGGGAAATAAAATGTATGAGAGGGAGGGTTTAAAGTTACATTTTTAGATATTTCTTGTTATATTTAAAAAAAGTTATTATTGCTATTTTACTCATTAGGTAAAGTATCATATCAGTATCATATCGATATCAGTTTAAAGTTTTTTGATACCTGCAATAGTTACGGAATAATCACCTGTGCACACTTAACGATTACACCCTGAATATATTATATTTTGTTTTTTATTGTATGATAGGGAAGCGCTAGACCACGATCTCATATTTCAAGTACTCTTAAAACTATTTAAATACTTAAGGGTATGGAATGATAAAAATATTTTCAGTGAACCGATTTCGTTACTTTTTATTGTTATTATCTTATAATTTGCAAATTTGTAAAGGCAGTTGGCATTGTAATGATAAATAAATATTATAAAAACACATTGATATTTTACTTCATTAATTCCTCAAATGACTGGACGTAACGCCAAATTATACAGCAAAATGTTGTCATAATTTATAGCGGTCCTGTGTTCTGAAGATGCATTACAGATAGCGGAAGACGCAAACATGAAAAAACGCTGAAAGGAACATTACAATTTTCCAATGTTAAATACTTGAACATCTATTTTTTATCTATTTGCAAAAACTCTACAGTAACTATATTAGAATAATAAATGCAATTACGTAATTTATTTCCGCCGTAAATCATCAACCATCAATCAATCAATAAATATAAAACTCTCCCGTTACTTAGTGACTGACAGACAACGCACAGCCTAAAATCACTGGACCTAAAGACATGAAATTTGGCACACTCTGTATATCTAGAGTATCCTAAAGGTGCACTTAGAAAGGCTATTCCGAAATCCCCACGGGATAAATGGGATTTTATGTTTTATGACTTCAACGACGACGAAGTCGCGGGCAAAATCTAGTATTATAGTAAAATTTTAATACGAATAAAATTGATGTATCCGTTATTTTTTTCCTTAATATCCTGAATTTTTTACATTTATACTCACCCCACGGAAATATAGACATACTATATATATTTCCATGACTCACCGTAACTAGAAAGAGACGGAGGGGAAACGATAAGATTCAAGGTCAAATTTTTTGACTTTACTTTTTCTTAGGGAGTGTGGGTTCCATACGTAGTATATATTATAGTTCCATGGCTATGCTCATCCAAACAAAAATAAAACAAGTGTCAAGGGCTTGTCAAGCTTTTCAAAAGCAAGACTGAAATCTGCTATTTTATCGAAAGTAGGTAATTTGTAATATCATTAATCGAAAAAACTTATAAATAAACATGACGGATCCTATGCCGCGTAGTGTGAAATCAGTCAAAAGTCGTCTCGATACAATAAAACAGAGCGAAGAAGCAATAAAGCATAATGTATCAAAGGTCCATTCACATTTTCTGGTGCCGTCTGATAAATTGGACAAAGTGACGCGACGAGTTATAGCACCATACGCACAGATTGAAAGAAAAGATGTTAAAGAGGAAGTCAAACCAGGAACGTATTTGGATATAAATAGATTCACTGTTTTCTTAGAGGATACAGTCGATTTGGACTCGCTGTTGTATGAAACGGCGAACGTTTTGAAGGCTATTACGAATAGTTCCGGTTAGTCCGTTATTTTTTTAATTCAATGTAAATTACGTTCCTAAATCCTGCGTAAGAGGCAAATGATAATAAGATCGAAATTTAACGTTAATAGCTTGCTAATGTTATACATGCTCCAGAATTGCCAATACCATAGTCAGGTAATTGCCTGATTTGTGTAGGCGAGCGAGCGAGATGTAATATGTTTTATTTGTGAGAATGAAAGAGCGCGGGTTATAAACGGCCGTTACCGTTTTAAAACATCATTGATAGCTTCCCTTTCCTTTGCGATCGATTAATTTTCAAATGCTTTTTTTTTGGCGTGTAATTTCACACGGAAAACTATTATAGCATGATATTTCACTTCTAGGTGTGTTTGTGTACGTCGTTGACACGATTAAAAATGAAATAGTCCTCATGACTCAAAACACGAAGAATCCAGAACGACATGAAGTCAATATACCAATTGGTTAGTTCAATAATTTTGCGTAAATGTTTATTTTTATTTTTGCGGGTATATAGAAATTTTATTCAACACTATTATTTTCTTTATTTCAAGTGCTACTTAAATCAAGTTCCTATTGCCATAAACATACCAAATAAACCTATCACCTTATTTCGTATACCTACCGTCTTTTTTCCAAATTTCGAACCAACCACACGAGCTTTAATATAGTTATATTTCATATCCAGTAAATACCCTCAAATTTGAACTATATGTACTACAAATTTGTTCTATTATGACGAATATGACGCATCCTTAACAGAGGAGGGTAAAATAGCATCAGCCCACGTGGCCTATACCAAGGAATATCTAGTAATAGACGATGTTCAGCGCGACAGGCGCTTCGCTGAAGGCCTCAAGTGGATAGACGCGAAGGTTGCACTGTGCATGCCTGTGATTAAACCAGATGGTGACTGCTATGCGGTATTGGAGTTGTATAGGACTACTAGCGAGCCGTATGATCATGTAAGGGCTTTCAGCTTTATAGAGCTTTCGTAATATAATAAGGAATTCATCTACAGATTCTTCTTAAGTAGTGTTGAATAGATCATTTATCGAGGAAGGCTATTAACATGACGTTATGCCCAATAGCAAGAGAGTAGCAATTAAAAATGTTGTAAATGAGGAAAAAATATTTGTATATTGCAATCCAACTGAGAATACGCCTATAACTTAAAAGACAAATTGCCGCGAATCGATAGCGCACAGCTCAATAACGAACTTTGATCATTGCTTCAGAACTATTTCTGCGATCTGCCTATCCTTATTTCGATCGTATAGCATAATGAACAGACGAAGTTGTTGGTGTCAGTTAGGAACTAAACAGACAGTCCGCTAGAACGTAATTTACACAGTAGTGATTGTTAATTGTAGCACCAGGCGCAGGTTAGGATCACGCTACAACGGACTGCGCACCTCAATAACGAACTTCGCGGGTTGCTGCAGAACTTATTTTTTTATTTTTATTAGGTAGATCGGATAGTAAGTTGACTGTGTCAGTTAGGAACTAAACAGACAATCTGTCCGCCAGAACGTAATTTACACAGTAGTGAGTGTAGCCTGCTGGGCCGGTGCAGCTGTCCACCAGGTGCAGGTTCGGATCACGCTGCAACGGACTGCGCACCTCAATAACGAACTTCGCGCTTTGCTGCAGAACTATTTCTGCGATCTGGCGTCTATTGATACTATGTTGACGGATATGCTTGTAAGAAATGTTGTTCTTATCTTATGTTAACCTTACTTGTTTTTTCTGGCACTTTTTCCACCAGCAACTTAAGTATATGTTCTTAGATAATCTTTTTCATCTAGTTTTCGTAGGTAGTTTTGCAAGTGATATTTGCATTTTTAGTCGTAGAAGCACTAAAATTTATGGGAAAAATAAAAACTGCAGCTCTTACCCAGAAGACATGCTCAGTTCTGTACAGATATTGTCTTGACCTACCAAAACCCTTGTTCATTTTACAGGCTGTAATAAAATCATTCATTGGTGCAATGAGGAGCAGTTTCTACATAATCGACAGAGATCACATCGGTGAACATATACAAGCTGACATGTGGGATGATGGATGGAGTTCGGAGAAATCCACTATGCCGAGAAAGAAAGTAAAAGTGAAGTAAGCCAATATCTTCCTAACATTATAAACGCGAAAGTCGGTAAGAATGAATGGATGTTGTCTTTCACGCGAAAACAACTGAACGGATTTTGATGATGCAATATGCAATTTGTAGTTTAATGACCGAACTGCATAAATATGCGTAAATATTTAACCCTTTTTGAAGAGAAACTTCTTAAGGCGCGTTGATAGGAAAATTTCAAGGTTGAGTCCTGGCAATACCGCCACGTCATGGAATAAGGCGACGATTTTGGTATTTTTGAATCATGCCAAATAAGTTTCTCGTCTGACACGTGTGCTCGGCATACACGTTCTTTTTTGTCCTCTTTTTCTCAACTTTAAGAAGATAATATACCTTTCGTACTTCCCTAACCTCTTTTATGAACTTATATTTTCATAAATAAAGTATATATAAAGTATATAACCATATAGAGACAAATCATTATCTCGACGACGCGGTTGGCGCAGTGGTAAAGTAACTGCCTACTGAGCCGACGGTCCCGGGTTCGATCCCCGGTCAGGGCAAATATTTGTGTGATGAACTCAATTATTTGTTCTTGGGTCTGGGTGTTATCTATATATGTATTTATTAAATATTATATTTATCGTCGCCTAGTACCCACAATACAAGCCTTAATTGAGCTTACTGTGGGACTAGGTCGATTTGTGTAATAATGTCCTATAATATGTATTATTTATTTATTAAGGCGTTACAAAACCCATAAAATTCCAGTCTGACACAAGAACAAACGCCAGCCGGTCTAGTAGCGCGTACAGGCCAATCTCTAAATATCCGCGACGCTTATCGCGACCCGAGATTCCATAAAGAGATCGATCCCACCACGGGCACTGTGGTTAGATCCTGTCTCGTGTCCCCTATCATGGATAAGGACAAGGTTATTGGTGAGGTTTTTGATGATATTGTCATGATTTGAGGTATTACCACAGAATACATAATAGTAACTAAACGCTACAGAACGGACACTCCGCCTCCCGCCAAAATTAAACAATTACCGCACCCCGCACGATCAGGCTATAAATGGTTCGCATTTTTCTACAAGGACGATACGCAACGAATATTGACAACATTAATCAAATTGACTTAAAGTAATTTTATTATTTTGGATTTGTGATTATCGTTTTTCGTAGAAAATGGTTAGATATTGTGCTGTTTACGGATGTATTTCATCAGAAAAACGCGAATTTTTTTACGTCACAAATGTGCCAACCATAAAGCATTAACTAACACACACATTTGCAGTCTCTACAGTGTGACTGTCAAAACGATAATTTTGTATGGAGTGTCCGGGGTGTGGTATTACCTGGTAACCTGTTGCTTCTATCTGATTAATGTCCTAAAATGATTGAATGTTGGAACGAAGTTCCTTATCGCGCGGTATGCTAGAAGTAGAAGAGCGTCACGAAAAATCCTCACAACACTGTATAAGCATTCATTCACTTATTTGATTTATCATTTATTTAAATATTGTTAATTTATTTAAGACATATATCTTATAATACTTATTTCAAAACGAAAAGAGCTTCGTAAATTCGTAGCCAATAGCCATTTTTATACGTAGGTATTTAATTAAAAATATGTAGCGCTGTAGAAACTAAAAATTTCCTTTAATTTTTGTAGTCCTAATTAATAATCACTTTCTTCATCTTCTCGTTTAAAGTCTGAAGTAGGTACAGATAATTTAACCATTTTACCATGCTGGTAATAAATAGCCTAGGCCCTAGGTAATAGTCCTTGAAAATCAAATCTCAAGTAAAATTAATGTTCCTAGTCATGAAATAAATCCCTTTATCTCCAGGCGTCGTCCAACTGACGAACAAAACAAACGCCCACCCTTTCAACAGTGATGATGAGCAGATATTCAACGTGTTTGTGAACTATTGCTCGCTCATTGTGCACTTCTATAATATGCAAATACGGAAAGTTTATCATGTATGTATGTGCATTTTTTGTTGCGTATTTTATCGCTTGCTTTCCGAAAAAGTATGGAATTTAATTGCCTTAGTTAAAACTTAAAAGTTTCCCATGTGATTTTCTTCGCCCCCGTTTTCAAAGGAAAACCCGCATAGTTCCCATTCCCGTGGGATTTCCGGGATAAAGCCTACCCTATGTGTTAATCCAAGTTACCCTCTATATGTGTGCTAAATTTCATTGTAATCGGTTCTGTAGTATTTACGTGAAAGAGTAACAAACACACACACACACACACACATCTTCACAATTTTCGCATTTATAACATTATAAGATTCCTTTTTAGGAGAATTTGAACGAAGTCTACTCAAACTTAATGAGCATGCACCTTTTACCGTGTAGACATGACTTGGAAGAACTAATGGAAACCAATGGAGTTGTCCTTCCTCCTAATAATTTCAGAAGGTATATTTGACATTACTTATTTGATAATTGTCTCTTGTAGTGATCAAAATGTCTTATTTAAGTACATAATATGTGTTTAGCGCAGTGGCATTATACTTGTTTTAACAATGTTTTCAGATTATATTCATCTCAATCTGATAACATCACACTTTGCGTGTCATATTTCATTTTTGCGTAGTATAATATAATGTACAGTAGCTAAATACTTACTAAAGTACTTGCTGGGCATCAAGAATATTTGTGATGTTTACATCCTATATCTATCAAATTCAAAATCCTTTCTTAAACTTTAAAATTTTCAGAAATTTTTAAGAATAGAAAAAACTGCATCACGAGGGAATCGAACCCAAAAAGATAACCGAAGTGTAGACTGTACGTTGATATCTCCCAGTTTTCCTTACACAATCTTTAAAAGCCCCAAATCTTCGCAGCTTCGACTACCACATCAGCGACGGCTCCAAAGAGGACATGGCCGGTCTGGTCTGCTACATGTTTGTGGAAACATTCGCAGATAGAAACTTCGAGAGACACCAACTCGCTGACTTCGCACTTACCGTACTGCAGTGCTATCGACACAATCCGTACCATAACGCGGAACATGCGTTTTTATTTACGCATACTATGTACTTGATACTCGTTAATAATACGGGTTATTTTGATTTTGTTGAGGTGAGTGTTTGTAAAAAAAAATAAGTAAGAAAATCGTTTATTCTTGTACCACCCTACCTTATAAACGCACCAAACCAACATACGCAATACACTAATTTAAAAACGCACCACACTAACTTACAAATGAACCGCACTAACTTACAATCGCGCTACATTAACTGACAAATACACCAAACTAACATATTAAGGGCCGATTTTTCAATGCTTGGATAAAACTTATTCGTCGAATAATGTATAAAACTACCATTTTAAAAACGTATTCTAATTGTCTGTATTTGACAGCTTACGTGACATTTTAATATTATCGTGTAATACTTTATTGGACGGATAAGTTTTATCCAAGCATTGAAAAATCGGCCCTAAATAAATACACTTGATTTTCTGATTTTCAATAATTCATAACTCAAAAACTAAAAGTTTCCGTCAAATGAAATTTCAGATTTAGGTTCCATAGGACAATAGTTAACCACAAAAAAATTACGACTCTCAACTCGACGCCCTATAAAGTACAGTTTTACCCAGACAAATATTAATTTTCAATGCTTGGATAAAACTTATTCGTCGAATAATGTATAAAACTACCATTTTAAAAACGTATTCTAATTACCCGTATTTGACAGTTTACGTGACATTTTAATATTATCGTGTAATACTTTATTGGACGGATAAGTTTTATCCAAGCATTGAAAAATCGGCCCTAAGTGAAATAAATGATTTATTTATTATTATTATTTATTTATTATTTATTCACACTCAGACGGCAGCTCTAATGCTGGCCGGGTTGTGCCACGACCTGGACCACCCCGGGGTGAACAACAACTACCTGCAACTATCGAGACATCCGCTCGCACGCATGTACAGAACTTCCACGTTAGAGCACCACCATTTCTTTCTAGCTAAGAAGATTATTGAGGTGAGAGGACTATTGTTTTGTTTTTAGCATTGTAGCAATGTGAGGTGATCATCAAATTTTTGTGTAAAATTTAAGTAGTAGGTACATGCAATATTCTCTAAAATATTAAAAACTAGCGGTCCGCCCCGGCTTCGCTCGTGGTATATATTTACGTTTTCTCTCCATGAGAACCATCCTCGAACTTATATAATGAATTATCGAAATCGGTTCAGCCGTTCACATGCGATGCCGTGACCAAGGAAAATGGGTTTAATTTTTAAGCTATTGCATAGCTTCTATCGCGGGCCTTGAGCGCGGGGAACGAATCGAGAAATTCCGTAACGAAAAAACCTCACGCTCCCCACTCCGACGGGCGCGGAGGTGTGGCTTGAAGGCATAGCATGCAATAGCTTTACCGCGGCAGTCCCCGAGTGACACACGTCTTTTTTTTAGTAATGTGATGATATAATTTGGGTCCTCCTGACACATGTTTTTGTAAACTTACTAGGAGAACTCATCCATTTTCTGTCATTGAAATATGACGTGTGTATGAAATAAATATATTTTTCATTTTCAATATGATCGTCGTTTTCAAATTTTTGTGCCAAATTTGAGTAGTAGATGAAATATTCTCTCAAATATTAAAAATTTACACCATTTATATCTTTCTCGTGTCGGAAGACAAGATCCTGTTTGGGTCGCAGAGCTAATTGGTACCAATGCTTTTTATATATCTTTTTATAAAGTAAAATAACGCGCTTGCGGATGTTACCCTCAGTTTCGTTGTTAATTTCCCTTCGAGAATGAAAATGCATTCAGATAGGTAATCTATTTTTACAAAATCTTTGGTGAATCACAACTGGTAATGTATATTTTATTGTTTCTGATACCAACAGGATAAAAATCTACTGGCGAAGATCTCGATTACGGACAGGACGCGAATTATGACTGAATTGAAATACAACATTTTATGCACTGATTTGGCTATTTACTTCCAAGTAGGTTTACCATCCTATATTATTTCCGATTATATTATGCTGTTTCCTTAAAAAATTAGAGTTACTAACTTAAGAATACCATTTAAGAATTTATGTAATAACTATAGCATCCGCCCGCGTTTTCCCCGCGTGGTGTTTTGATAAAAGGTAGTTCTTTCTCAGGGTTTAAAGATTGTCTGTGCCAAATTTCATCAAAATCAGTTGAGACGTTTAATCGGGAAAGCGTAACAGACAGACAGACTACAGACTTACTTTCGCATTTATAATATTAGTAGGGACGAATGACTTTAACTGTAAAAAATAAATATTACAAGAAAAGTTTTGTTCCAAACGAATTTGCAGTTACGCGCGCAACTAACGCCCTTATTAGCTGAGAGAGCTTTCGACTGGACCAATAACTCTCATAGACGAATGTTAAAGGTATTCTATTAATTTATTATCAAATACATACATATTAAATCTTCTTGCAAATTCTTCTAGCAAAAAAAAAATAATTATGAATTCTATTGTAGTTACCTAATTATTATTTTCAAGAAAAGTTCTTCAATATTTTCAGAATATGTTGTCTTTTTACTAGTTACTAAGCTTTAAATATCACCCAAAAACTAGTTTAAATAAACTATGGAGTTTCTTGCCGATTCTTCTCCATAGATACTGCTTACCGAATCGGTGGTAAACTGTGGTGGTAAATATTAAAAATACTTATGTAATGAAGATTCGAAAGTGCTACTAAATAGTAGTCTAATTGAATAAATGAATGTTTGAGTTTGAGTTTAATCATTCAATATAATAAGTACCTACTTACAAAAAATTGAAGAAAAATAATTAAAATATACTACAATATGTAATTGTAACTTATAATTTAATATTTTACATTCAGGGTATATTAATGACAACAAGCGATCTGTCTGGATCGTGTAAGCCCTTTGGTGTAGCGAAGGCGATCGCTGAGGCGGTGTATGCTGAATTTTATGCTCAGGTACAGTTTATGTTTCGAAAAAATATGAAATATTCGGTATTATATATTCTTAAGGAGCTACAATTTACTACATATAGATTTTATTTCCTTACTCTTATATAAATAACTAGCTTACCGCCCGCGGCTTCGCCCGCTTTGTCTAAAACCTAATAAATTATTTACTAAAACCTTCCTCTTGAATTACTCTTTGTTTTATACTATGTAGTGATTTATTATCTGTGGAAATAGGATATGATAGAATAGGAAATATATGAATTGATTGCATAAAAAACATGTTTTGCTTAAATCTTTATTCGCAATCCATAAATATAACAAACAATATAATATATATATAGATTTTCTATTCAGGGAGACAAAGAGCGGTCCATGGGCTACACCCCCCTCAGCATGATGGACCGGCGTCGCCGCGCCAACCAGCCCGCGGAACAGATCCAGTTCCTCTCCGTGGTGGTCATACCCTGCCTCATGATGCTGCAGAACGTCTTCCCCAACACCGGCGTGCTGTTGGACAACTGCAGGTCAATGTTAAGAGATTGTATGATATTATAACCTGGACTAAAAAGAGCGGTCCATGGGCTACAAATTGCGGTCCATGGGCTACAAAAAGCGGTCCATGGGCTACAAAGATGCATGATGGACCGGCGTCGCAGCGCCAACCAGCAAAGAGCGGTCAAAAAAAATATTTTTTTCAGGACAATTTTCACACACGGCACAATCTGATCCCATACTAAGCTTTTGCTTGTGGTATGGAAACCAGATGGCTGATAAACGTACATAAGTATATACATAATTTTAAATAAATACTTATATAGATAATTAACACCCAGACACAAAGCAAAGTTCAAACATCTATGTTCATCACACAAATATTTGCCCCGGGTGGGAATCGAACCCACAACCTCTGGCTTGGAAGGCAGGGCCACTACCAACGAAGCCAAGCGGTCAGTCGAGTCATTCAAATGAGATGAAAGGTGTAAATTTTGTGTTTAAAAGTTGTCTGGTTTTGTGTGTGAATTTTTCAAATTGTACTATGTGATTGTTGTGATTTTTCCCTATTTGCCAGCTTTCAGCTAAAGCCTATATATAAGTGTACTAATTTGTAACTTTAATTCGCTCGGTAATGATATTTTTAATCTGTCATCAAAACACGCGCCATATTAAATGAGACATAAAAAAGTTACACAAATAAAAATAATTTTTAGAATGTATGAAAGCACTGCTTTAAACTTTTACTGATTAACTTCAATGTATAAAGCGCGTCACACACGGTGAAGATACTATAAAATTTTATCTTAAGATACTGTAATATTTTATATTACAGTATCTTAAGGTATCCGGTATCAGCGTTCTGACCATCATTTTTATCTTCAGCGTGTGTGACGCGCTTTAAGCCATGGTATAAAGTATTAAAACAATAATTTATTTTACAGAAAAACCCAAGAGGCGTGGCATGAAGAAATTGAAATTCGCGGCCAAAAACTTTGGCGCCAAGAAGATTCGGTTCCTAAACCCGGTCGAGGACATTTCCAGATCAAGACTGAGAGTAGCAGTAATTAGTTGCTTATTTTTAATATTTGTCATTTTATAAATAAATAAATCACTATTGAGAAACGTTTGTTTTATTTCTCATCTATGAAGAAGCCTAGATATTTTATTCTGGGTCTTCAGCTACCTTATTACCAAATTTCATTGTAATTGGTTCAGTAGTTTTTACGTGATAGAATAAGTAACAAACATCCATCCATGCATCCATACTTACAAACTTTCGCGTTTATCCTACTAATATTATAAATGCGAAAGTTTGTATGGATGTTTGTTACTCTTTCACGTAAAAACAACTGAACCGATTACAATGAAATTTAGCACACATATAGAGGGTAAGTTGGATTAACACATAGGATAGGTTTTATCCCGGAAATCCCACGGGAACTATGCGAGTTTTTCCTTGAAAACGCGGGCGAAGCCGCGGGCGGAAATCTAGTACATAATTAATATTATACTACTAATGTGGGACTAAAGCTATTATTTACTACTATAACAATTATTTATAGAGATGCGAAAGGCTGGACTAAATTAAAAAAAAAAACATCCATAATGTTAACTACATATTGCTTGAAAATAAACTCGAATTTTAATGCCTCTAGCCCCCGGGGAGCGAATTTACAAAGCCTATACATATATGTAGTACCTATATAGACTACTCGACTAGGTTTTGTTTGTACATATAGCTATGTTATGTTTGAAAATATCTCGACAAAAGGTACCTAATCCATTTGAGTCATTTTTTTTACTCAGATAGATTAGGATTTGTCGAGTAGGTAATATGCATACAAAAGCTCATCTCGTCCGTCTCGTGACTAAAATAGTAGACTCGTGAATAAACTTTGGAAATTCGCCCCCGGGGAAGGAGCCGTGAGTTACACGTTAAAAATATGGGGCCGCGGGTATTGGTTGGAATTCATCCGCACTGTGTGTACCTTTCTACTTTCTAGAATATTGCTTTTTTTTGGTGAAAATTTTGCATCCTCACAAACGTTACCTACCTCTCTACTTGGTACTGCGTACTGCGTAGGTAGTAATTATTTTTGGTTGAGCTAGATTTAGCCTCTCTGTAGTAAATTTTTCAAAATATTTCAACTGTGTTCGTGTTTTCATTTAAACTATGCATTCTGGGCTCAAACTTTACAGTTTTAAATAAAAGGAGAGCCATCGCCCATATCACCTTTTTATTAATACCTATCGGTTCAGTGGTCTTTCTGATGATGGAAGTCGTTTTTAAATCGGTAGTTTTTTAACACGCTTTTATTATATTTTATTAGCTTCACCTGTATTTTTTGTATGTAACCGACTCCTTTGACCCACTTTTAACGGACATATTTAATTAAAACTTTTTACACTTATCTAGGATCGGTGACAATACAATAATTTCATGAGGGTAAGTGTGTTTTTTAGTTTTTTATCTTTATTAATTACACACTAGCTTACCGCCCGTGACTTCGCCCGCTTTGTCTAAAACCTAATAAATTATACATATAATAAAACCTTCCTCTTGAATCACTCTATCAATTAAAAAAACCGCATCAAAATCCGTTCGTATTTTTTAAATATACAAGTTGTGTTGTTTCATACTATGTTGTGATTTAAGTCACAACGAAAAAATAATCATTTTTTTCTTCTTAGATTATGTTTTTCAGGTGATTTATTTTTTGTATAATAAAAAATAACACAGGTATTCAGGGATTAAAATAAAAGCACAAATCGACACAATAGCAAATTTATTTAATTATCCTAACCTAACATGATTTACAAAACCAAATTAATGTCGACTGGTGTAAATATACTTTACAATATATAAGTGTTGCTATAAATACAGATAAATCAGGCTTCATTTAAACGGGCCTTAGGGCTATAACTGTATATTTTTATAATCTGTAATGTTTAACTGTATGTCATTTAAGCGAAATGAGGCGTTAACTAAAAACTAACTCATACAATCTGCGTCTATTCTTAGCGCATTTTTTCACTGAATATGTATAATATTTTAGCTTTGTATTTTTATTTTTATTTTTGAAACAAAATTTTATAGCTTGTATAACCAAATGCATTCATGATACCGATATGGTAAAAAATCGAGTAAAATATACAAAAAACAAAATAAGACGCCAAAAATAGACAATCACAATAAATATACGAGAACATGATGACTGGTTCAAAAAAACAATGAGATTTATAAACTTAATATTTAGTTCGAACGATTACAAACAACTACATTATATTCAGGCCCCACGTAAAAATAATTCTATCTTTGCTATATCTGAGCCTCATTTTTACCAATTTTCTGCCTAATAATATCAAAGATACAGAATAATATTTTTTCTTCAAACTGTAGGCTAGCATACATAAACAACATAATTTGATTGTACATTAATTAAATACAATTTTATATAAAAACAAAAATATTTAATAATTCGAATCAGATCCTCGTTTTATTGCAGTAGGTACATAATTAATTTAAATTGAATATAAATTTATTAAAATAAATCATGGGTGCACGTACATTTGTACATAAAATCTCACCGCGCTAACTTCACAATGTAAAGCGCGCGAAATTTTTTTCATAAAAAAAATAACGCAGGGCCGATTTATAACCACATTTCTAATAACTTAACGCCAAACGCTCCAATCAATAAACAATATTAACAATACCAATAATATTGCTTAACGACAACTAGGTATCTTAAATATAATTTTATTATTTTTGTTCTAAAATACATTTTTTCCGACAGACCTTACACATCGGTGACATAGACAATTATTAAGAAGTGAAATATTTGCATATAAAACATGTTACAATTATTATGGATCTGTGGAAATAATCTGGAAAAATAAAAACTAAACTACTATTTGAAGATTGACCAGCAATCTAATAATAATTCATTTTAAATACAATAGATTTGATAAGCAATACAATAAATTCTACTAATTTATGTGTAAGTGTATTCAGTTGAGAGTAAAAAAAATCCACAAACACAACTAAAAAAAAAAACAAATCTTACTAAAATCCTCAAAAAATAATAAACTTTGAGTTGTTATGATTTCATTGAGAATTCAAGTCTCACAGAATATTACATGCAAAATTTCACTTCTATTTGTGGAATGAAATAAGTGTTCAATATTGCCTAAATCTCGTTATCAAATGATATAAGTGAAGGTCCAAGTTTTATCACTGTACGGGACGGCTACTTGTAAAGCAATTCTCCTTTATTTATTAAATGTTATTCTATAGTTATTTATAACTTTAGAAAAGCATTATTAATTAAATAGCAACACAAAATAAATCATGGATACAGACTGGCAAAGAAATATTAAAAAACCAAAGGATTTTTTTTGCAAACTAAATAAATAGGTTGGCGACATTTGCCCAATTTTGTGGGAACAAAATTTTTTTTCTAGTCTGCCAAGCCATTTAAAAATACTGTTTTACAGAGAAGCTTAATAACAAACTGATAGCACACAATATTTACCTATATTAATATTTACCTTTAATTCAAATCATGAATTTAATTCTCATAAATATAACTAAAAATGTAATGTATGGGAGAATTGCTTTACAGTATGAAGATGTTATAAGGTTATGTGTTCCGGATCTTGCCGGGGACGTAGTTCTTATCGATATTGGGATCTTGCAGGAACATGTGAAGGCATCTCTCGTTCTGGGCCAGCGGGTGACCCGCTATTTTATTTATAAACACTTCTAGACCTGGAAATAAAGATTAAAAGCATAAAATCATAAGCACAACCACAAAATTTAAACATATCTAATTCACGTTTAAAAAAATAAAAAAATTTAAGTCTATATAGGCATATAGGCGATAATAATAATACGGACATCACGTTTCCGCAAATCGACAACTAGACTATTTTGCGTGATAATAGATATATAATGGAATTGAATAAATGTGTATAATTGGGTTTGATTTCAGGACACGTAAAATAATAAAGTAGCAGTAACTAGTATAAAAAATTAGAAATTATTTGAATATAGGGTATCTACGATGAACGAAATTAATAGGTTATACATAGACACAATTATTCAATTCCAATCTGTTAGTCATTCTAATATGCTTTCGAATCGTCGTTATATTATATTACAATTATTCTCATCACTAGTTGAGAAGGAATTTTTATCAAATAATAGTGTCTTATGTTGATAGAAATTTGATTGAAATAAGTTTACAAGTACAATTTTTTTAAAAACATGTATCCTCAAAGTAGTTTAGTAGGTAGTGTTTAGGTAATAAGAATAGGTATCCAAAATACTACAGGTTATTGTGTAAAGATAAGAGCTTAATCACAATCTAACAATAAACCATCATAGCGTACACCTATTTATTAATAATTCATAAATGCAAATACACAGAGATAATCGCTAAAAACGAATAACAAACAGGGCAATAACTGGCGTTTGATACTAAATATTATTGTTTATATTCCAAGACGCAACTAAGATAACTCAAGGTGAACACTAACGTCGGCAGCTGATTAAGTTAGTGCATTGTTAAGGATTCACTAATTATTTTTAACACTACTTATAATGTATTGCGCTTGTCTTATGATTGTATTAAGTATATAAATTTTATGCAAGACTTTACTGGGGATTAAGAAAGTTAATTTTACTATATTTTAATTATTTTACCCTTAATAGTATTTTTTATGTTGTTTTTTCAGGCAAAATTGCCCATATTATATTATTAGTACTTGAGTGATTAATATTTGTTAAATTTTCATTGATGCAATAAATATATTTTCATGCAAGTGTACATTTTCATATAACAATAATATTATGCAATATGCATATTGTAAAAACTAAAAACATAAAATAATATTTTAAAATAATTTGAGGTACATACAGTATTGTAGAACTATTGTAATAATTAAAATTTGTATTTCTTTGTCAGTAAGCTTCAAATAGGAAAAAATCTCATTAAATTCTTCATTTATTTGACATTTCAAGGTTGAAGGTAAATTATATATTATTATGCTTATAAATAATAATAGCTTGATTATTGCAATAATTAACCTTAAATGTTACAAAGCTAGGGATTACATCTTGGGATTCTTGGGTTATTTGCATTGAGTTACTATGTACTACGTACTAGAGAGGACATCGCTACTAAACAATTTGTAACACGAGTTAGAGTCAATCGTCTCAAACCAATTTTTTTTGTTACATTGATTGGTTTTAATTGATAAGTTTATTCATATTTTTAATAAGATAAACAATATTAATTTGTTACCTACATTGATTGGTTTTAATTTATAAGTAATAAGAGGCAGAATATCTACAAAGTGTATGACTCACTAGCCGCCCCGCGCCGCGGCCGCCGCGCTTGTCGAACAGGTTTTGTTTGTGGTGTCCTCTCTATACATATACCTCAATGGTTATATGGCGAAAAAATATAGCTGAACTTAGATTAAAGAATAATATAGTAGATCATTGAAATGATAATAATTTAATCAAATACACATAAAAAAATATACTGTAATACACATAAAATTATATTATGTACATTCTAAAAGTATATGAATCATGTTCTTTGTCCTAATTGTATATTTATTTTAAGTAATTATATTACATTTACTATTTAATTCTTATTAGAAGTATTTCAACTCTAATTATTATTAGAGATTACTAACACTATTCACTTGCAAGGTAAACAATTAATATATTCTCAATTAACCCATTGACCACCGAGCGGCCCGATCGGGCCGAGACACAATAGATTTTCTATTGTGTCTGTGATCCGAGGACTGACGGATTAATATAAGTATTCTACATTGCAATTATATGATCCAAAGTATGTAGTTAATAGATTCTTCTATACATCATATTGGTATAATAATAGTGTATTTATTCATGAATTGTTAAAGTAATATTATGGTTCATTATTTATGTGCATCTTGCAATATTCTTCAATGTATTGTACTAATAAAAAGAAGGAATTTCATAAAATATTTCTTATCAAGAAATTTTTTATATATTACATAGTATAAAACAAAGTCGCTTTTTTTGTCCCTATGTCCCTATGTATGCTTAATCTTTAAAACTACGCAACGGATTTTGATGCGGTTTTTTGTAATAGATAGAGTGATTCAAGAGGAAGGTTTTGGTATATAATTTATTAGGTTTTAGACAAAGCGGGCGAAGCCGCGGCGGAAAGCTAGTATATTATATAGAATGTTTATTAAATCATTTTTTTTATAAGTTAAAGGAAAATGAAAATCCTTACCTTTTCTACGATCTTCTATAAATTCCTCTTCAAAGATACCATCATCACTTCGGAAAGGGAGTTGTCTTTTTAATGCTTTACCAGGTAATGGTGGAACTACAATCTGTAAGAATACATAAAAGTGATGTCTAAATTTTATAATTTTATGAAAAACATTTGAAGCATAACACAAATTTAATTACTTGACATTTTCCCTAAGTTTAACAGGTTATTTATCATCTTCTCAATGTTTTTACCTAAAAATAGTCATTCCTATTGTTTCATCAGAGAAATTAAAACAATACGGAAAATATGAAAGGAAATTAAATACCAAGAGTCAATGACTAATGACTCACTGATAAGAATTAAACACCCACCTTGCTATCCCTTTCGAGTTCGTTCCTTAGCCATTCGAAATCACTGTACCGCCGTCTCACGCTCGACTCTTTCACTTTGAACACAGGAAGATTGGTCTGGAACAGGAAATTGATTTAACTACAGCACATCGACCCTACGAACGCACAGTTGATTGCCAGAACGCCCACTTATTGTTGCACTCAATAGCGACGCACTACAAACTTGATATAATTGAATTATCACGAAATCAACTTCTAGAAGAACACCAGCCACTTACCCTCATGCGAACCTCGTAATCTGTGTACCGTTTTTTCCCAACTCCCATCGTAGTAGGGTTCACCACGTCAATTTCTAAGAAATTCGCCGGTGCAGCGTACGCATCGTCTAATGTCTGTTTTTTAACATTTAATCGCCTTGTTGCGTCGGCCGTCGTATCCTCAGCCATCATTACGTTTTATTTATCTAAGCAATCACAAACTTATAGCCTGCTATTAATCAACAAAAAGAAAATGAGTTTGACATGAATGAAACAAATTTTGACGTTTCTAACAGAATTCGTAAATGGCGTGCGTCATTTTATAATTGCCAGATAGTAAAAAATATCTATGGTATTTAGACAGAGCTTGATCTTGATCGTGTATTTCTTTTTATAAAAGTTGTTGCAATTTGCAAAGTTGCATACATTGAAAATTATGCATCGAAAGCGAAAGCTTTGAAAAATCGTATACATTTTTTCGCTTTGAATGTGGCTCAACAATCCTACTAATATTATAAATGTGAAAGTTTGTGAGGATGTTTGTGTGTTTGTTACTCTTTCACGCAAATACAACTGAACCGATTACAATGAAATTTAGCACACATATAGAGGGTAACTTGGATTAACACATGGTTTTATCCCGGAAATTCCACGAGAACGGGAATTTTGGCGGAAATCTAGTATCATAAATCATAATATTTTATGATGCGGCTCAAGAAATTCTGTTCAAATCATTTGGGTATTTGTATTCGGTAGTTACACATAAATTCAGTATCGGCCAATGGAGAGGAGTAATTTTATAAAAACCATTGACAATGTATGAGAAATTTAATCATTTCTATAGATCTGATTGAAATAAAATAATATTTTTGATGTCGTCACGTATATTTTTAACACTACTTCATAATAATATATATCAAAATAAAACAATAACATGTCTAATTAATCTTTATTCACATTGAATCACATGAACTGACTC
>CAJQZN010040136.1:5309-16235 GCA_907164685.1 Colias eurytheme
TGTACACACGTAAGAAGTGAAACTTCTTTATGACCTTATTTTTCAAATAATAATTTACTATATGCAATGTTACATAAATACGTCGAATCACGCGTGGTAGGGATAGGAAAAAGATGGCGCGTAACGGAAAAATGTCACGCGTAACGAAAAAATGTTACACTAAATTTTTTTCCAACCCTGATAAAGAAGTTTCACTTCAAAAATATTTCACTAATTTGTACCAATGACTAACAATAGTGTTTTTTGTATAAACTGTGTTCTATGAGAGGATATCACTTTTGATTTATTTATTTATTTATTTATTTATGGAACACACAACAATAAATACACATTACATTATATATAGGATGACATTATCTAATTACATAATTGTATCTTATGTATTTATCAATTATAGGTGTACACAACATTCACATTAATAACACTTATACAATTAAACATAATAGAAAGAAAAACATAATCAATATACTAAACGCTACTGGAAAAACTGTGAATAATTTGATGCTTATACTGTGCGAGGGATCCGAAAAATATATCAAGATCTGGTAAGAGCATTATTTGTTGGTTATAAGTAGCACATATTCTCGATAATGGAGCATGTTTGCCTAGGTTAGTTTGTAGGTTAGTTGATTATTTATTTATTTGTAAAAGCTGTATGTTTGGTCGCAAAAACTAGTTCCGATTTGAAAAAATCTTTAGGTATTAGATAGCCCATTTTATCGAGGAAGGCTATATTATAAGCACTTTATCATCACGTTAATACCAACAGAAGCGGAGCAATGCGGGTAAACCTGCAGGGTACAGCTAGTCTTAACAAAGATAAAAGAATATTGTTTTGTTAAATTTTGCTCTGAATAAATATAATTAAAAAAATAATCCATTTAAGAAACACCTCTTTATTAAGATTTTCAAAGAAAAAGTAAATAAATCGTGGGAATAACTAAAATCTTAAAAGCATTTTATATGTGGGCGTTACTTACCTGTACGCTTTGTATTTGATTAACTGAGTATACAAAATTAAAGATGGACGTCCACTACAAGACTCGTACTATATCACGAATTATATCTTAGAATATCTATTAGGAGAAATAGATATACTTGAATGAATGAAAACTTTATTGCACACACCAAGAGAAAGAAATAACTCAAAATAAAATACAAATTGCACAATAGGCGACCTTATGGCTACAGAGCCATCTCTTCCAGGTAACCCAACCAAAGAAAACGATAATAAATTACGAATACAACTATCTCTATACAATTATTACTTAATAGTAGTATTACATATTACATAATATTATTTCTCTTTTTCTACCTTACATCTCGAATTTGTCTGGTGATATTACTGCTCAGTGATAAGGTCACTCTTTCTTATTTATTATTAAGTACAGCATTTCACTGTTTTTTGTACTTAATACTATAATAGTGTATGATAAACTATTTAACTATTCTATTCTATTATGTGTTATATATTTATGTACGTCTTATGTTAAATTAATATTTTCGCATAGCATAGCAGCGAACTGGACGACACGCCTTGTTATACTTAATTAGATCAAAGATTTGTTTATTTTCAATAGAAAGTTCAAATGCAGAAAATATATTTTGAATTTCAAGTTAATTGATGGCCAAATAATTGTTAAATTGAAAGAAGAAAGTAATTAGATTTCATTGACCTTAAGAATATTCTAGAAGTTTAGTCCTTAGATATATTTTGTTTCAGGGGCTAATGAACTTAATATTGAGATTTGTGACTAGTAATTAATGAATAATTTATAATTAATGAATAATTTACTAGTAATATATTGTTCATTAATTACTAGTTATAAATTGGTGTGTTAAATAATTAGTAAGTGTATGAAATCTATTAGTTACTTCGTTTTTTTGTCTCGGACTAATATAGGCAGAGTCAGGGCTCTATGTTTATCCTAATTATATATTATTACTAGATTTCCGCCCGCGGCTTCGCCCGCATTTTCAAAGGAAAACCCGCATAGTTCCCGTTCCCGTGGGATTTCCGGGATAAAACCTATCCTATGTGTTAATCCAAGTTAACCTCTATATGTGTGCTAAAATTCATTGTAATCGGTTCAGTAGTTTTTACGTGAAAGAGTAACAAACATCCATACATCCATACATCCATACGAACTTTCGCCTTTATAATAGTATTAAGATAAGATATTAAGATACTATGTATGATTTTATAAAAAACAGATAACTGAAAACTAACCTAATAAGTTATATTTTTTATTACCTATAAAGAATTTGAATGATATAATACCAAAATATCAAATTCAACTAAATACAAATTTCTGAAATAATTTCGTCAATAATTTATTTTTGTTAAAAATAAATATAAGTGATGAATTTCATTTCATATTGTTTCCTAAGGAAATAAATTCGCTTTAAATTATAAATGTTTTAACGATATTTCTAGGAACTATTCCGATCCCATTATTAATGAAAAAATTATTAAGTTTTTTCATAAAATAAAACGCTGTTTGGTAAATTGTTAATTCCTTTGAAGTCTTTTATTAGTTATTTTTATGAAAACTCGAGTACTTATAAGTAAAAACATTGAATGCTTGCAACATGCTTTTACGATGTTTTTATTAGCTGTAACCATTGATACATAAAACTAGAAGAGCCATCGCATAAAAGTGTGTAGTAAGAAGCGTGCCATTTATAAGATTAAATTAGTTTATTTCGTTCATATTATCTTGTCATGAATTTAGAAATGAAAATTTATCAAAAAATTTACAACATTTTAAGTGATAGTAAGATTTCTTGTTAACAAGCTAGATAAATTTCTATCAAAATTTTAGTCCACTAAGTTTAATACATCTTTCAGCAAATTAAATAAATAAATAAATATTATAGGACATTATTACACAAATCGACCTAGTCCCACAGTAAGCTCAATTTAAGGCTTGTGTTGTGGGTACTAGGCGACGATAAATATAATATTTAATAAATACATAATTATATAGATAATAACACCCAGACCCAAGAACAAATAATTGAGTTCATCACACAAATATTTGTCCTGACCGGGGATCGAACCCGGGACCGTCGGCTCAGCAGGCAGTTACTTTACCACTGCGCCAACCGCGTCGTCAAAAAAATTATAAAAGTATTTTAAAATATGTAAAGTAAAACCGATTTCTTTAATTCTTATTTATTTTAGCGTCAGCACAATATGTCTGTAGATTAGCTGCTAGATGTGTCCTATCTGAGTGATTAAAGTCAAGATAAGTAAGAGCTTTGCACCTAATCTATGGCACGGTAGCTATATACATTTGCGGTATCTAGTATCTATATAATCTTAGCATAGTTTTAACACCCGCATGTACAAACCTCTATATTAAAATGTAAATTAATTGAAATTATGATTGCAGTAATAACGAATAGTGACTGGGTGGTCTTTAAAATGACGTTAACGCAATTAAGAGTGGCTTTATTTAATTAAGAGAGTAAAAATGATTGAATTTTAATTAAAATAGTAGCTGATGGGTTGATCATGGCTTCATTTTATCAATATAATTATGAATTCTATTACGTATGAGCGTTGATTTTAATACAAAAGCGATTTTGATAAAAAGGGATTTGATTTTTTGTTTGTATACGATTAAAGTTAATCTTTTAGATTAAGATTATCTTTTATTACTTATGAATAAAAGTTAATACATATTCAAATCAAAGAAATAAGTAAGTAATAAATAAGTAATAAATCACCATATTGTTTTAATTATATTTGTATAATTAATGGTTATAACCAAGTACATAATTGTATAAAATTTATATGTGTACTACATAGTATACTAGTATATTGCAAATCTAATATTATATTAATTATCCCAATATATTACAATGTAACTGAAAACAACTGAAGTTTAAACTTTCAAAATCTTCTTCACAAACTAAAATATTTAAATCAATGAATCAGTCAGACATTGGAATATATGTATAAGTATATAGTAAATATCTATAACGTATACTTACTTTACACATAGCCAAGTAACCTATATAAATAACATCTCACAAGAATATACGATAGTCTCTCTCAATAAATAACACTTATTTTTCTCTCTTTATACCCTTATTTTAAGATAAAATCTGCGAATCATAAATTGTACCCTAACTGATAATGTAATCGACTTTAGTTTGGAGAAATTATGCTCCCATTATATGTTATAACTCAATCCATCGATTTACATAATGCGTTTTGACTGCAGGGTGCATTTGGGTATATAATATATGGTCTTGAGACAGCTTTATTATCATTTTTGAAGGGCCATATTACACTAACACATTTACGTAGACATGAAAATAAAAAAGGTACAAATATATTTTTACATGAGTAACAGTATGATAGTAAACAACTAAGGAAGAAAGCAAGTATGAAAATAACATAATATTATACGGGCAATTAGAATACGTTTTTAAAATGGTAGTTTTATACATTTTTCGAAGAATAAATTTTATCCAAGCCTTGAAAAATCGGCTCTTAATCAAACTCAAATGTTTATTAATCATTTCTCATCTTTTGAAAGCACTTTAAAATCTTCATCACATATTTATTAGTATATTAAACATGTCGCTATCGCGGTCTGTCTATCCCTATGTATGCTTAAATCTTTAAAACTACGCAATGGATTTTGATGAGATAGAATGGTTTAAAGGTTTTCTTACATAATTTGTTAAGATTACTGCAAAGCGGGCGAAGACGCGTGCGGAAAGCTAGTTATGCATAGAACTTATTGATTACCGAATCGGAAAGCAGTTTCTAAGTAGTAGAGCCGGCAAGAAACTCTATAATAGAACGGTTGCAAATATGTGTGTGTATGTTCGTATGCAATAAATGATTTGATTTAATTTATAGTTACATCATGTCATCAAATTATTCGGTACGTTATATCAGTATTTTAAGGCATGTTTTCTCAATACCTGTTTATTTACACTCTTAATACTGTGACAATTACAAATGAATTATTATTACAACAGCAGTAAGAAATCTCAACTGTCAGCAAGACACTGTCAATTAGCGCATGTACTCAAGATTGATCCTTTGTGTCTCCGGGACAATTAGTACAGAGATACTGTAATTAGTGTTCCCAATGTACTCTATCTAGATAGGTATAGGTATAGATAGTAGGCTAATGAATCTTTAGTTATATGTACTAGCCCTAGTTTGAGGTGGGATGAAACATAGGTATTTAATAGCAGATAATCAGGTTTTATAGAATTTAATCGTAACGTTGAGACGGAATGATATAGAGATATATAGAGCCCATGTTGGTTTTAATTGTGAATTGAATCGTAGTAAATAATGAAAATAAGTTAATTTATGATGAATTGACTAACATACTCATTGTGTATTTATATCTCTAAAATATATTAAAGCATATAAATAGGTATGTACAATTGAGTACGTAACTCGAATCGAGCTTGAATTATAAATTTTGAATGAATGAATGAATGAAATACTCTTTATTGTACATACACAGTGATAAAGTTACATAGTTAAGATAGCTTATAGTAGAGATGTACAAAGAGCGGCTTTATCGCTCGTGAGCGATTTCTTCCAAGCAACTCGATGTAGATAAAGATACAGTGAGCAAGAATTAAAGAGTAGAGTAAGACAAGGAAAGAAGAAAGAAAATTTTGTTGTATAAAGGTATTAGTTACATTATTTAATATTAATATGCGAGAGCAAACATTTAAAAACCAATATTTTAAAATACGTAGATGGCTGTGTTAGTAGCTTTATGAGCCAATATTCAGAATAATTGCATCAGTTCCGTACATATCTCTATACATGCATACATAGTACATACACATCAATTACGTACGTAAAAGCTAACATTGCATACATTCAACCAATTTATGTCGAACAGAAGACACGGTATTTCATTGTCTTCGGATAAACCGGATTACGTCAATTAGTGCAACATATTGTGAGATACGTCTTACGATATATCGCGACGTTTAAGGCTTTTCCAGATATAATGCGTTTTTATCGCGCGTGAGAGCATTAACCTTACGCTGCGCTAAGACTAATCGTACTACGCGGTAGACGCGCGTGTTCTATCTGAATACGCTTTGTCACGTCAAAGCGTTGCGTACGCCTAGCGCCGGCAGTCTGTTTGGCAGTATACTTTACTGCGCAGTTTAACACAGCTTGACGTCAAAACGCGGCGTCAGTTTGCGTTCTGACGCATGATATAAACGCTTTCTATCTGACAAAGCCTTAAGGTACAGAAGCAAATACAACTTTTACATTATATTTACGTGTATGTCACTATTATATGTTTGTGAAACTTCGCTTAACTATGTTTGTCATCAGCCCATAGTTCCCACAAAAGGGATACAAGCTTCCTATTTACAAACTTTATTTATGTTCATATTATGTGTATAAGCTGTAACCTGCGGTATGGAACTGTGGACAAATCAAAGAACAAAAGTAAATTGTAACAAGTGATAACTGCGTTAAAAACAACCGACTTCAAACTTGCACTTGCAACATTTACAAATACAGACAAAAATGCTCATAAAATAAAAACTACTGGGCCTATCCGAATAAAATTTTTATGGAACCAATTCGATACCATTCCGCATCGAACAAAAAAAGAATCACGTAAATCGGTTCAGAAACCTCGGAGTAATCGGTGTACATACATAAAAAAAAAAAACATACCGGCCGAATTGATAACCTCCTCCTTTTTTTGAAGTCGGTTAAATACTTACGTAGTAACAATTCAGTAATCTTTTCCAATGCCGAATACAGGAAGAAAAACATATCCACATGAACAAAATCCAAGCTGTTCTTTAATTATAAAATATTATATAACTAACGTGATTATTCGGCAATTTGTATATGAAAAGCGAAATTCTAATTAGTACTTACTTAAAAGTCTAGTCCTTAATTAGACATGTTTTTACAGTTACATAAATATCTTGATGTTAGTTATGTTCAAATTCAATTTTCATTTGTTTGTTCAAACTAGAATATAAATAGAAAATCTCGAATATAGTTTCACGAGAAAATCTAAAGATTGCTCCAAACATTGTTTAAGACAAAGTCGTAGTAAATAGTTAGTGTAGAAGAAAAACGCTATTATATTAATAAAATTGTTTCTTTGTGTGCTTCAGAACTTAAAAACTCTCTCATTAAACAAATGGTTTTTGTTGACAGCAATTTATTTTATTGCAATAACACAGCTGCAACCGGTTTTGATAGCACCGAAATCGGTTTTGATAACCGTTATGAGTACCTCATAACTATTCAGTAGAGTTTGTTAGACCTCCTTAATGGGAAAAATTACCTTCCAAGACTAAATAAACATGTTTGTCGATTTTATTTATTTAATTAACTCGTTCTAGTCGTGATTCTCAGTGAAAATTCTATCACAATCTCTCCAGTTATTCCATTTTGTAACAACAACAAACAAACCAAAAAATGTAATATTTAATATTTATTTTGGGTTACCATTGCCGCTTATATAAATTAAGAAAATTTAATCTATAATCAGATATAATATTTACTCAAATTATTTTAGATGAGTTTATCAATAGCGGTACAAATATCTAAGAATAAAAACCGGTATTTTCAAAACCGGTGTTTATTCTTATTTGTGAAATGCTTTTAAAACGCCTTAATTTTAATTCAACGTAAACATCAGTATTATTGACGGACGGTTAAAAATGCGAAAAAATAATAAATGAAATTATATTTATTTATGGAAGATGCTTTTCGACATCGTTTTAAATGTTCTTTACATGTGGTATTATAATTAAGAACAAAGTGACTGTAGTGATCGACATAATTTGACGTTATTTTTTTTTAACATTTCTATACTATCTTAAGATCTTATATTTTCAACCAGCTGTATGATCAAGCTAAGACCACTGACCAATGGGAACTGAACGATGGGGGTAAAATCACGGGGCACAGGTAGTCGTGAAATACATTTTTAAATCGGACACATGGTTCCTGAGATTAAAACAACGTCAACGTTCAAACAAACAAACAAACTCTTCAGCTTTATAATAATAGTATAGTTTAATAGCTGTAAGAAATCGGTCATTTATTATTGTAAAAACATACATGTAGACTTTCATGCAGTTTTGGTTTCATGATGATAAGAGTAATGCTTGAAAAAGGGTTTATATTTTAACTAGCGGTCCGCCCCGGCTTCGCCCGTGGTACATATTTACGTTTTCTCTACGTTAGAACCATCCTCGTACTTCAAGGAATATAATAAAAAAAGAATTAACGAAATCGGTTCAGCCGGTCTCAAGTTATGCGCTTACCAACACATTTTGGGATTCATTTTTATATTATAAGATTAGAATTTGATTGAATATACAAAAGATATACCTTTTATAATATACTTACTCTTAAAAATAAAAATTATATAATGTATTTCATTTTACCGTGTTTTCGTAACTTTAAATAAGAACGTGCAAAGCCGGGTCAGATAACAAGGCGATTATAAAAAGATAAAACCTGAATATAAATTTTCAAATTATCTTCTCACAATTTATGCATATTAATGAATAGAAATTAAGATTTCTGATAACGAAATTTGATAAGATATTGAGCATTGAAATTTTAAATGGATCGAACTTAATAATTATGATAATTTTAAAGTAACTTTGGTTTTTTGATAGAATGATAATTTGCATGAATAATAATATCTATTTACACAAACATTTAAACTATCTTTTTCTAATAATATGCTTACATGTGACATCGAGTAAGAAGCCAAATTTAGACTCTACTAGATTTCCGCCCGCGGCTTCGCCCGCGTTTTCAGAGGAAAACCCGCATAGTTCCTGTTCCCGTAGGATTTCCGGGATAAATATTATCCTATGTGTTAATCCAAGTTACTCTCTATAAGTTTGCTAAATTTCATTGTGATTGATTCAGTAGAATTTGCGTGAAAAAATTACAAACACACACACACACATCTTCTCAAACTTTCGCATTTATAGTATTAGTAGGACATAATATACTTCGCTTCTATTAATACTTTCTACATAAAAGTAGGTAATAAAAATAGTTTTTAGTGTTTGGCACAAAATAGCCTCAACACAGATACTTACCTCATAAAAATTACCCCAAACCTAAGGTATAAAAAGTAGATACGATGAGCAAAATATAATTTAATACTGAATCAAATACCCTTCAAGCGTTTAGGGATTCAAATTTACAACCGTTTTGCATAACAGAATAATATTTTTTAAGATACGCATCTGAATTCTGAATACTGTTTTAGATTCAGGAATCTTTGATGTTTGGAAGCGAAAGTCGAAGTTAGTGTAAAAATATTTTTTTGTGGATAAAAAGGTGGATTGAGGCGGTATAATGTTTCAAACTGATGCTAAAAACGCTTTTCTGAACGCAAAGTTTTGAAAGTAATTTGTAATACTACTAGTAGCGTGCGTTGGCTTTACCCGTTTTAAGCTGGAAATAATATTAAATAATTGACAAAGACATATAATCTTTCTAATGGATATATTTTATCACTCTAGTTACAGTTCTCGAACGGTTCATTTAGATCAAAGAAGCGAATGCTCATTCTAACTCCACTATTATATGTATGTATGTCAAATTATTTTAGTGTAAACATGCGTAGAGCATTCTTTCTTGTTCTTAGTGCATTCGAAAAGCTTCTATGCAATGTTCTAATACTGAACAACACTGAATACGAGTTTTCGTTTACACTAAAAGATCAAGAAAGCATGCTCTTGCTCTAGCTAATCTTTCCTATTTTCAATATTACATTGGATAAAGGTGAACCAAATAGTTTAGTTTAAAAAATTATATTAGAAATGTAATTTATTATTTTCTACATACTTTTACTCATTCCATTTCTTCATTTACAACTAAAGTAGAACAAAGCATAACCCAAATATAAGGTAATTAAGCAATTAACCTAATTAATACCGTCTCGACTCTAGTATAATAATATGTTTTATTTGTACTACCTTTAGAAGTAATTTATTCCAGAAATTTCTATCGAAAATTACTGCTTTATTACACAAGATTCTTAATCTGTGAGTAGGGATATTCTATACTTATTAAATAGAGATTAAATTCGTGATTTGTTATCTTATATATAAAATTCTCGTGTCACAATGTTAGTCTGCATACTCCTCCGAAACGGGTGGACCGATTCTCTTGAAATTTTCTGTGCATATCGGGTAAGTCTGAGAATCGGCCAACATCTATTTTTCATATGTACCACGGGCGAAGCCGGGGCGGACCGCTAGTATTATATAAAAATAACGATATCTTTAAGGATCTCGAAACAAGTTCATAGAAATAAATGCCATAAGTTACTTTAGTTTTAAAGCTACGAATCAAAACACATTTAAAATTTCCTCTTAATGGATAAAAGGTTTTAAAACGCAAGGGCAATCCACAAGATCTTAACAGCAAAGGGTCTTTATTCCAAGGTATATTTACCCCATATTCCCGGGTATATTTACCCCTATATTAGGGGAAAATTCTATTAATAATTGTATTGAATCCCAGTTTCGAAGCACGTGTCACATCTCAAAGGCTTTTCGCTTTGATATTTGAGCTTTTACCGCGATTTATTTGGTATTTAGGTCGAATAAACGATAGACGAACACTCAAGGCGTTGGTTTGTTATGTATATTGTATACTAGTTGTTGCCCACGACTTCCCTTGCGACCAAATAAAATTTCTAAGGGACTGAAATGTTTCACCGTAGTAATAATTATTTTCTAAAACGCCTCTATGCGCTCAACTGGACGAAATTTAAATGGGAAATCGTAAGGCTTTCAAATAAAAAAAGAATCAACAATATCGGTTTACCCAGTCGAAAAATATGAGGTAACAAATACAAAAAAATACAATGGAGCACCTCCACCGTAGATTAATGTTAGTTTAAA
>CAJQZN010040136.1:21235-35908 GCA_907164685.1 Colias eurytheme
CGCTACATTGAAATTTTACTGTCAACGCGCTAAGAAGTTTCACTTCAAATACATAATCTACGTAAGAGAAGATAATGAGTATTCCACTTGTGAAAATTTTTCAAAATCAGTCCAGTAGTTTATAGGTCATCCTTTACAAAATAAGCACATAAAAACACCAAAAAATTATTTACATCTGCCTCTATTAATTGGAAGACTTATTTGCAAAAAAATTAAAGCATTCAAAATTTCAGTACGACCGGTTATGTAGCTGTGCTGTACCTTGATAGATCAGTCAGTCACTTTTTCATTTTATATATTACTATATTTCCGCCCATGGCATGCCCGCGTTTTTTAAAACATAATAAATGATATACTAACCCCTTCCTCTTGAATAACTCTATCTATTAAAAAACCGCATCAAAATCTGTTGCGTAGTTTTAAAGATTTAAGCATACATAGGGACATAGGGACAGAGAAAGCGACTTTGTTTTATAATATGTAGTGAAGATTTCTACATACGTCTTCTGAAAACCTACTTCAGGTATATAAAAAGGAATAAAGCAACACACACGTTTCATACCAACACTTTATATCTAACTGCAAGTAAAGTTAAATAAAAGGAGGCAACATTGTAAAACTTTTATTTCTTTAAAAGCTTTCAACTGCCACGTAATTTAATTTCGCTCTTTACTTCTGTATCGCGTTTTTAGTTCTTACTTTATGTTGGTACCTTTGGAATCATATACCTATTCTAGAATGTTGGTATAGTTTTGAAACCGTTAACGAATAATCAATTGATGATATTATATTTCGGAAAGGTATGTTTATCTGAAAAAAATACATTAATTTCTTGAGTAAAAATAAACTTAAATAAAATGGAATTTTGATAAAAATATATCAATGTTCTACTAACATTGCATCGAAATGCATCATCTCGAACGCACAAAGACCAACGAAAGAATGCTCTACGCCTGTTTACACTAAAATAATTTGACAAAGTAGGGTTAGAATAAGCAATCTTCTGATTTAAGTGCACCGCATGTAATTTAATAAATAAACCGCGTTTAATATTCGTATAGAAAAATATGGTATGAATAAATAGGTTACTTCGTATCCCGTGTACCAGTGAAGCCGCCGGCTCTAGCTAGTATATTTTTTAATTCAAAACAAGACCAAGGTTCAAAAGTTGAACTTGAAACAAATGACATGTTTTTGTATTGGTACAGAGATAAGCCGAGTTCGTAACTTAGTAACTTACTTACCCAGCCAACTTAACTCTCCAAGTCACCCACTTTTGTTTAACTTGGCTTAAGTTAAATTTTTCTTTTTTAAAGTTACGACAGACGATCTTGGAGTCACTGGGAGTTCAGTTAAATGGAATCAATTTTAAGTTTTACGGAGCTTTCGATAAAAGATAATTAATGAATTTTAGTTTTTTACTGTGGTATGCGATAGTTGTTATGAGGAAATATTTTTGCTATTTAGGGACATCCTATCCTTCCTACTAATTTTATAATTTATGCGAAGTTTTACTTTAAAATTAATGCTTAAGATGAACTTGGAAAGATCGTCACGCGTAATATCAGTTCACACTAAAAAAAAGACGTATGGCACTCGGGGACTGCCGCGGTAAAGCTATTGCATAGCATGCCTTCAAGCCACACCTCCGAGCCCGTCGGAGTGGGGAGCGTGAGGTTTTTTCGTTACGGAATTTCTCGATTCGGTCCCCGCGCTCAAGGCCCGCGATAGAATCTATGCAATAGTTTAAAAACAAACTTTAATACAATAAAATATGAACCAGAACAATACGCGTTACAATATACAGTCCATAAAACAACAGTTTATTTCAAGTCGCAAATAAAATTTCAAATAAATCTTGCATCAAAATATCATAAATCACGTGCAATTCAGAGTGCTGTTATGTCGCTCTACTATGACAATACTTCATCATTTTGCCGGTAAATTGATAACTATGAAAAAATAAAATTTACAGTCAACTCGGGTATGGAAATTCAAACTGTTTGTCGAGGCGTTTGGGCGACATCGAGCTTTTAAAGACTTTTTTATTCGGTTTCAGTTTATTATTGTAATTTCATTTTATACATAATGGACTAGCAGACCATCAGACTAGTAGATCTACTAAGCTAGAAGAATTAAATAACTATTATCAATAAGTAATTAAGTAATAATAAATACCAATCTTTAACTGTACGTATTATTATTAACTGAAGTCTGAATGATTACTGAAGTATTTCTCATATTGTTTTTACTATTCTCTATATCCTATTTCCTATATCCCTAATGCAATAAATAATACATGAAATACTGTTGCTTTTTTAATTACAGTCGCTATAAGCCGACGTATTAATATTTAATACCTAATTAATAAGTAAAAAAAAATAAAACACACTTTTTAGGAAAATTGTAGTACTGACACTGATATTTGATATGTGTATAAAAGTTTGAATTAAATATGTTTTATTTATTTATTTAACAATTTTATGTACCATTACAAATTTTACAATCATATAATATTAACAAAAAAATGTTGTGTGGTTTTATGAAACCACGGTAAAAGTGAAACTGTTCGAACGGTTCCGAACACTGCTTTGTGTAGGGCATGTCGCGTGTCGGTCGGCTGCCGAGTAGGTATACCTACTTGGCAGCCGCGATACACGCGACATGCGCTACACAGACCAAAAAGTTTGAGACGATGTAATAAAAGTTTCACTTTAAAAAAAAAAGGAAACATTATGTCCGTTTAGCGGGTCAAAATCGTCTTAATAAAAATAGTCTAATGAGTTAATATACAGGTGAAGGTGGTTACTCTTTTTCGATCATCAATTTCAAAATAACCTAAAATAGTTCTAAATTTCCAAGTCAAAATTGAATCATCTTTTAAAAATGGCGCGTGAAAATGACATGGCTGGATAAGGAATGAATAATGCAACGTCAGCAGGTCAGTAAATTATTTATGAGGTATATTGAATAGCCTCTTCTTTACGGTAAAGGCAATTTTTAAATTTTAATAGAGACAGTGTAGGGGATTTTGTGCCAAGCGAAATGGGAATAAGTTTTCGATACATTTTAGTGTATTTTCATTTTTAATTGTGAATGTAGATTTTTGTAGTTGTTTCATTTGAAATAATGTAAATGTATGTCATTATAGACACTAGACAGTAAAGATAAAGGTAATGTAATGATTAAAAAATGAAGTAATGATTTAATATTACTTAATTTTTTTATCATCTCAACTTTATTCTGTAGAACAGTTAAATATTAAAATATATACAGAATAAAGTGTTTCAATATTATTTCATGCGAAAAATAGACAGTTAATTTCAAAATTCACTGTATTAAACAGTCTAGCTAACGCCTATCCGTGTATTTACATCAAACGAACATAATATAGAGCTAGAGCAAAAGCATTCTTTCGCGGTCTTTAGTGTAAACGAAAACTCGTATTCAGTGTTGTTCAGTATAAGAACATTGCATAGAATCTTTTCGAACGCACTAAGAACAAAGAAAGATGCTCTACGCCTGTTAACACTAAAGGAATTTAACATAGTGGGGTTAGAATGAACATTGGCTCGTTTGATCTAAATGTTTATAACCTTTCAATTGTCATCGTTATACATAATATTAGTCAGTTCAATAAAGAAACGAATCTTCAATGGCGGCCAAAGCTGACTTTGACAGATGGTAGGATCATCAAAAAAGAAAATAAAAATAACGTAAATTGATAATTATTTTATTAATTATTTCAAATTGTTTGTTGACAAACTTTTTTGTTATTGTATTTGTGTATTTATATGAATTATCATATTTACGTATACAGAATGTAATAAAATCCCCATAATACTTGTAATAAGCCCATAAAACTGAACAACTTTTCCCAAAGAACATATTTTGTCAAATTCCAATAAAACATTATTTACTTTCGCAAATGCATAATTGTCATTGTAAATTTATGATAAAAGCTATTATAGGGAAAATCAAATACATTTTAGTGATTTTATTTTTCCATTTTTTTTTTGCATACCGTACGGCCGTGTGTGAGCGAGAGGGAATGATAAGCGCCGCCATTGAAGATTCGTTTCTTTAAAGAACTAACTAATAGATTAATTATTATATTAGCTATAATTAGTTGTGTATTAGCATAATAATCTATCATTAGTGGAATTCAAATGATTACCCATCAGGAATCAGTCTCTCATCCATACTAATATTATAAATGCAAAAGTAACTCTGTCTGTCTGTCTGTTACTCAATCACGCCTTAACTACTGAACCAATTTGCATGAAATTTGGTATAGAGATATTTTGATACCCGAGAAAGGACATAGGCCACTTTTTATTGCGAAATATGTACAATAATATTATGTAGTAGTTAATAATATCAAATCTTTTTTATTTCTTACTTTTCCGTTTTTGAAGTCGGTTGTTTTTAACGCAGTTATTTTTATTTAATACTTTTTAGTGTATTTTTTAACACGAATCAAACGAGCCCAAACTCGATAAAGTTGAGTCAATATATTACTGAGTTCCTATGGCCACCTTCCGATTCCATTATCAAATCAGCTTCATGTCATGATAATGTTTCATCGCTTTGAAATTTACATACGTATACAAAATTTCAGCTCAATCGGTTACCGGGAAGTGAATCAAAGTTACTTGCTACATATCAACTTAGTCATCGAGTACAGACAAAAATGCTCATAAAATAAAAACTACTGGGAAATCGATCCGAAAAAAAAAATTATGGGACCAATTCGACACCATCCCGCATCGAACAAAAAAAGAATCACGTAAATCGGTTCAGAAACCTCGGAATAATCGGTGTACATACATAAAAAAAAATATACCGGCCGAATTGATAACCGCATAAAATCGCATGGAGAGCTCAATTTTCATTAAAGGCTCTAATCGCACGGAAAGCTAAATTTTCACAAAAAAGCTCTAATCGCACGAAGAGCTTAATTTTCACAAAAAACTCTCATCACACGGAGAGCTTAATTTTCACAAAAAGCTTGAATCGCACGGCGAGCTTAATTTTCGCAAAAAGCTCTAATCGCACGGAAAGCTTAATTTTCACAAAAAGCTCTTATCGCACGGCGAGCTTAATTTTCGCAAAAAGCTCTAATCGCACGGAAAGCTTAATTTTCACAAAAAGCTCTAATCGCACGGAGAGCTTAATTTTCACAAAAAAGCTCTAATCGCATGGAGAGCTTAATTTTCATAAAAAGCTCTAATCGCACGGAAAGCTTTATATTCACAAAAAGCTCTATTCGCACGGAAAGCTTAATTTTCACAAAAAAACTCTAATCGCATGGAGAGCTTAATTTTCACAAAAAGCTCTAATCACACAGAGAGCTTTATTTTCACAAGAAGCTCTAATCACACGGAGAGCTTAATTTTCATAAAAAGCTCTAATCGTACGGAGCTTAATTTTCACAAAAAGCTCTAATCGCATGGAGAGCTTAATTTTCATAAAAAGCTCTAATCGCACGGAAAGCTTAATATTCACTTATAAAAATAACTGCGTTAAAAACAACCGACTTCAAAAACGGAAAAGTAAGAAATAAAAAAGATTTGACATTATTATTCACTACATATTATTTATATGTGCTATTTATTAAAAAGGTTTGATGTCGGTGCACGGGCTTAATACTAAGTGCTTAATGTTCGGCACCAACTTCAAACCTATTTAATAAATAGCACATCCATACTAATATTATAAATGCGAAAGTAACTCTGTCTGTCTGTCTGTTACTCAATCACGCCTTAACTACTGAACCAATTTGCATGAAATTTGGTATAGAGTTATTTGATACCCGAGAAAGGACATAGGCCACTTTTTATTGCGAAATATGTACCACGGGCGAAGCCGGGGCGGACCGCTAGTTATCTATACGTAGAAGAATTAATTGTTTGTTTATAACAAATAAGCTTTGAAACTATTACACCAATTTTGAAAATTATTTAATCAGTCGAACGCTGGCCAGTCAAGTAGCTAGTTTTCGTTTCACTTTCATGTCGATTAAAAAAATCAAATAGACATCATCCATACTAATATTATAAATACTGAAATAACTCTCTCTGTCTGTCTGTCTCCTTCACGCCTAAACCGCTTAACCGATTTGAATGAAATCCAGTAAAAGTTTTTCCCGGAAATCCCAGGAAAACGGGAACTAGGAGCATTTTTCTTTGACTACGCGGGGTGAAAAGCTAGCATACAAAATAATCCTTATCCTACTTTTAAAATTAAATTTTCCTAATCCTAGTTATTCATATTAAAAAAATAGTGCAAATTGCGCTTGACATTCATGTTTAAACATCGCATGAAATAAGACTAATAAATGGTCCCTTATTTCACAGCTCAAAACTTACAAATTGCATATGCTTTATTTCCATATTATAAAGGTTAACACACATTATGCTTTACTTTGATACTACTACCTACTAATATTATAATATTTAAATAGTAGGTATTATATTTAAAAATATAAGTATCAGATTATTGATAAAAGTACAGCAGTTATGTAATATTACGTTTTATCTTGTTATTCCTGAAATAATATCTAAACCTAATGAATATTATTCATACTATTATAAAATATTTCCTTGTTCATAATTAACAACTACTTCTTTAAAATACTTTGAATTCTATATTACACTAATTGATCCATATTTAGACATATCATTAAACATACAACATATACATACACTGCCCTTAGGTAATTCAAATCTATGAACATTCCTAATCTATACCTTTTTCTAATTCCAAACATTAACCTGCCAAGTCGGCGCCAACCCTAACCCTAATTACGCTTTCCCAGAATAGAAAATCTAGATAGAAATTACATTAATATTAGTCTAGTAATCGAGTCGTGGATCTTCTGCATGTATTGGCGTCGCGGGTGGCCGTAGTGTCAAGGTATTTTATTGTATAGTCCAGGAGCTGGTTGGGGAATTTGTTTATGTTGTGTTACGGGAAAAAAATGTAGCAAAAATGTATGTACCTATGTAGAGAATTTCTTTAGTTTTCTTTTCTAAAAAATCAGGTGATGAAAATCAGAAAGAATTCGTTTATTGTCTTGTCCACACTATTTCATAAGAAAGAGGTGACAGGAAAATCGTATATAGTCTAGGGGATCATTAGAAAATGAAATGTAAACTTTACTTGAGAGATGCTTAATGTACCGATAATTATTATTACTAACATTAGGTATCTTTCAAGTTTCTAGTTAATTACGAAGCAGAGAAGTTCAATATTGGTTTAAATAAGTTGTTCTACGTGTAAAAAAAATGTTTATTTATTTATATTTATTTATAATTCTTTATTGAACAAAATATGAGAAAAGTGAAAACAATAGTATGCAAAAAGAAGTAGAAATACAAAAGCATAATTTGCCCAAAAGGCGGCCTTATTGCTAAACAGCAATCTCTACCAGGCAACCTGGCGGGAGAGGAAATGCAAGAAGATTATGGGATAGTGCAAAAATGCAAATGTTGTGTGGTTTTATGAAACCACGGTAAAAGTGAAACTGTTCGAACGGTTCCGAACACTGCTTTGTGTAGCGCATGTCGCGTGACGGCTGCCGAGTAGGTATACCTACTCGGCAGCCGCGATACACGCGACATGCGCTACACAGACCAAAAAGTTTGAGACGATGTAATAATAGTTTCACTTTAATATATTATTTTTTTAATACAACACAGCCTTGTTTTATTAAGTATCCCATTTGATCCCTACACCACCAAAAACAATTAATACGGAAGGTCCTTTTGAACAAATACACATATTATAAAGTAACAAATATTTCCAATATTACGAACCGTAATAAATCACTCGATATAGGAAGTTTATCATGTTTCCTGTGATCCCGTTATTAATGACTGCGTTTTAAACATTTTAGAAGCAATTCAACTGAAATAATAGTTAAATTTCGAATATTATTAATTACTAGCTTTCCGCCCCACGTTTTCAGAGAAAAACCCGTTCCCGTAGGATTTCCGGGATAAAATCTATCCTATGTCCTTTCTCGGGTATCAAAATATATCTATACCAAATTTCATGCAAATTGGCTCAGTAGTTCAGGCGTGATTGAGTAACAGACAGACAGACAGAGTTACTTTCGCATTTATAATATTAGTATGGATGTAGGTATATAAATTTTTCTAGCGAAAAATAAAAACGAAATTTGTACCTGTGCTGTAGGCTAGTACACAAAAAATATATTTAACCATCGCCTATAAGAACTCTCAACAAGAAAACTATATTTTAAATATTTATTTCTGTACATTATATTCTTTATTTCACATAATATGTACAGTTTTACCAAGTACTTATTACACTATTTTTATCCTGGTTCAATAATCAATACAGACGAAGTCGGAGCAAGCGGCTACGGCCATAATATAATATTAGTATAGTAGATACTAGATACTCCACTTTCATCGTTAGTACATACGTATGTTTGTATGAATATCCACAGCGTCACACAAAAGGAACAATATAACAGTATAGTACTCACTATAAATTTATTTACATATGCTATGTAGGTACCTACATATTTTCAATGAAGTCAGTTTGTAAGCGAACAAAGTCACATGCAGAACACATACAATCTTTCAGCCTGACCTATTTCAATACATAGACTTCTGAAACTGGTGTTCCAACAACTTTTACTTACAGTCGTGAGGATATCACATAAAACTGAAGAAACTATCCAGTTTGTCGCTTTACTGCGGAACTTAGCACATTGGAACACTCTTGACATGTGTGTACACTGCTGGCATGGAAATTGGAACGGTTTTTATAAACATGGGATGCTATAACATTTAAATAGAGTAAGCAAATCGTCTCAGTTTTTTTGTTCTTACAGTGTGCAATTATTATGCACTGCACCTACAAATTTGAAGATTTTTATGCATCGAAACTGTTTTTATTTTATATTTGGCCAAAATGGAGTAATAAAAAAGTTTTATACAAACAACTAAACCATATAGAGACTCTTGACAATCTGAAACATTGTGAAAGCGAAAAATCGGAATGTTTTTACAAACACGCATTGTGATAGTATAAAAAAGTTTTATGTAACTTAAACTAGTGCTTTCATAGCGCAGCCTTATCACTTAAAACTTTTGTAGGTTAATTGAGAACGGCATAGTTTTTGAATTGTATACGCTTTTTTCAGATGTATTGAAAAGTTTTATGTTTTCGAAATGAAAAGTCATGGTATGAAGTGATGATGTTATAAATGTATTCGACTAAAAATTTAGATTCTTTTTACGATTACGTCCGATATTTCATACATTTATATGTTGTAATTTGCATATTACATCTTGGTCGTTGATTTAGATTCAATATTTATATGAAAACGAACATTTATATGCTGATAAACATAGTACCTTTATGTAAGATTTTTTAAACTTACCTTAAATATGTTATTTCTTTATGCATTATATGAAATTATAATACCTATTAACAATCTAAATATAATAGCAAATACCACAAATCCGACCTATTATTCCCATTAAAATGATTGAGATATTCATTACAAAGTTAGCTAATTAAAGAATATTAACGTAGCATGCGGAAATGATAGACATAATTGCGTTATCGGGGCAGACAGCACTGCAATCGAATTAGTGCTGTGCATAGGGAAATGTAATATTTTGTGGATATTGAGTTCAATTTTAACTCAACGTTATTTATTTATTTCAAGAGCTTTCTCTATTGTTAGTGTATAATATTATTATGTTAAGGTGCAATTTTAAGTGTTTATTATAAAAAAGAATCCATTCTTCATGACATCAGACATGACACATGTATTGTAATGTTTACTATTTTATATTGTTTTTTATTGTAAAAAAATATCTTGTAAAACCTACATTATTAAAAATTAATAAAAAATATTATGTTGTATTAATTTTCACCTGTAATTGTTTGTTTGGACACAATTTTCCATGAAGTATGTTTTTTATTACTTTAAACAATTTATTATGTACTGAAAACTATATTATAATAATGTTTGTTATATCACTAAATAGTATAAAACAAAGCTGTCGATAATAAATGAAATTAATTAAATTAAAATGTCCTTATTACATACAAGTAAGTGTAAACATAAGAAGAGGATCAAAGTCGTAACAAGGACTACGTTCGTTGGCTTGTGTTATTTTATTAGATTATTCTTGAGACCTTACTTTTTGGCCAATAATATTTAGACTTCGCATTTTGTACTGTTACTAAAGTTGTTTTGGGTACAAAAGTTAGGACTTGAGGGTAAGTAAAAAAGTATTGCTAACATTTTTATTTTAGTTTATATTATTTTTATATGAAAGGTTTGAGGCTTCACATAAAATTACTATCGTAGTCTTGATAAATCTAATACTAGGTATCGCACTATCGTATAAAGGTGTATTATTAATAAAAAAAAATTACATAGCTTACAACCGCGAAAATAGTAATGCTCAATATTTTAAAATTTATTTAATCTCCTCACAGGAATAGTTTAAGTATAAGTACTATTACGCCGTTAGTACACCTACGCATTCGCGTGCGGCAGCGAATCTCTGCGAAACTACTGCGTAGCGAAATATCTGCGGGACGTTAGTACACAGCAATGTTTTTGCAACTTTTTCGCAATGCGTCTGTGTAATGGCCATTTCGCAGTTATTTGCGAAACAATACTGACAAGGACGCAACTATTTCATCTATCTATGTGCTAGAGTGAGACATATAATATGCGAAATCCTGCCACACTACTGACAGATTTTTCGTTGTTTCGCTGCCGCACGCGAATGCGTCGGTGTACTAACGCCCTTAAATTAGCTTTTTACCCGCGACTTCACTTGCGTGATGTTTATCGCGTGACATCCGCCCACAACTACGCCCTACTACTACGCCCTTGAAAATTTATTTGCGTGACAAATCAATAGTCTCTATCGTAACTGAAGTTTCACCTATCTATATGTAAAAATTCATAGAAATCAGTTTCAGTGGCCAATGATATTCTATAGGTACTAATATTAAAAAGCTGAAGAGTTTGTTTGTTTGAACGCGCTAATCTCAGGAACTACTGGTCCAATTTGAAAAATTATTTCGGTGATAGACTGATAGCCCATTTATCAAGGAAGGCTATATATCATCACGCTAAGACCAACAGGAACGGAGCTACGCGGGTGAAACCGCGATGCGCAGCTAGTATATCATAAGTAAAAAGGTAAAGGCACAGATATTAATATAATATTTCACGAGGTAGGTTATCAATTATCAACACAACATTCGATCTTCAAAAACGGCACACTAGCGCACGTGGAACACGATTAGACGTCAAAATAAGATGGCATGATTCAAGAATCGTGAGTGAAAGAGAGACAACTGAAGTAGAATGTAGCTAATAGGCGTAGAATGTAGATATGTGAAATATTGTGAAATACATAATTATATATCTAAATTATACATAATTTTGATATAATATATCAAAATTATATATATACATAATACATATTAATATTATTATGTATAGATGCATCAAAACACATCAAAACTGTGGAATTGTCACGAACCTACAAACTTATTTTTCATAAACTATTTCATTGCGAAACCTTAACAAAGGCTCAAGTTAACCCCATAAAAACAAAACATCAAATTCATGTGAATTATTACCACTTGCAGCACAAACTTAAATTAGTTTCCCGCCTAAATCGCACAGAGTAACCAACGAGTAACCACAGAGTAGGCAAGCCGGAAATTGCGTAGCGTTTAAACTTTTTAACTGACATAAATAAAACATTATCAAAGAACAAAGGAAAGGTCGGTATATTGTTACACTTCCTTTCTGTGTAATATTAACGGATTCGCGTGAATTGTGAATTTGAAATGTTTTTGTAACAAATTAACTTTGAGTTAAAAAACGGGTCGTGTGACCGGCTTTGACAATTGACAAGGCGGACTAGGTGGCGTTGAAAGGAAGGGAAAATATTTTATTTTGTGTAATGTGATATGAGTGATGATAATATTATGAAAGGTAAGGTATTTTTCATACTGGCAAAAAGAGAGCGAAGCCGCGCCGAAATTAATAAATGAATTAAGTCGTCGTCGAGTTTGTATTATTTTATGTCACTGTATTGGTACTCAATAAATGATTTTTATTATTTTTTAATAAATGAATTTGAATTTGAAAGCTAGTTTATTTAGAAAATGTAAGAATAAATAAATATAGGAAGATTTGTAATTTATTTGAAAGTGATTTGATTTGAAGTCCAACAAAACCATTTTACACTTTTCCATAAGTTAACTAATAGTTAAACTTCATACATTAAGAACATTCAAATTAAAAGAGCTGTATTTTGATCAAACTCAAATATAATATTATTCATTCAACTAATTGATTTGAAGCATTTTTGAATCGACATAATATTAAATGGAGCTTAATATTTACCCATTGCTCTTATCTTTCTAAAAAGGCCACCCTAATATAAAACATTTTCACTATTTTACGCCCAGTAAAAACCGCTTAAAAAAATCGCTGCCCTGAATACTAACCTAGCCCTACTGTAAATCCCAAGCTACCATTTATTACACTATTATGAAAGTTTACAAGTTTTACGATTTATCCAACAACGCAAGACATTGCGTGACCTGAATATAAAGGATTTTCAGCTTTTTCAAGTAAATATGCAACTTACTCATACATAATATATTAGTATTATGATTAATGATCCTTATTTACACGAATCATCGTTGTATAATTGAATATGGATTTTGGAAATGTTTGTAGATACTCCTATTGATACTATGAATTATTAATAAGTTATTATTCTATCGATTTTTAAGATACTAGCGGTCCGCCCCGGCTTCGCCCGTGGTACATATTTCGCAATAAAAGGTAGCCTATGTTCTTTCTCAGGGTCTAAAGATTATGTTATTGGTCTGTGCCAAATTTCATCAAAATCGGTCCAGTAGTTTATGCGTGAAAACCATACATACATACAAACCTATCCTCTTTATAATATTAGTATAGATGAAGTTAGATAACCGACAATTAAATACGTAAATACACTATCCCTACTATTTATATATTATAAATGGTAGAGTAACACTGTATGTCTGTCTGTCTCTTCCTCATGGCTAAACAACTAAACCGATTTCATGAAATATGGTACAAAAATAGTTTGACCCTCGATAAAGATAGGATAGTTTCTATCCCGGAAATCCCATGGCAACGGGAGCTATGTGGGTTTTGACCACTTGAAAAGCAGCTAATAGTCTTATAAATATTTGTTTAATTTATAGAGTGATATGAAAATCTCAACGAATTCAAATGAAATTTAATACACAGAATGAATTACCATAAAAGGTTATCCGGGTTGTACCCGGAGCGGTTGACTAAACATAAATTACAGAAATACAATAAAATATGAAATATCCTTACATTGAAATCGTTACAAGGAAATGCTCTCAGACACAGCTACTCTGTGGAGATATATTTCAGGGTTACCCCTCAAGGGTTTTTACGGCTATAGTTTTATGGTCAGGGTAGGTTGCAATTGGAAAGAATTAAGTTCAATATCTTATTTTTCATTTCTTTATTGATTGTAAAAAAAACTAACAAGTTTTAGTTGTGTTAACGAAGTTCTACAACATTCGTCGAAAATTGATTATAATATAATAGTAAATTATCCAAAGAGAAAATTACTGTAATATAAAAGTAATTAAAACCAAACATCGATAAACAAATAAAAGAGCGTTTGTGCTAAGCACATGTATCAGAAGTGAAACTTCTTAAAATCGTCGCCTTAATCCATGACGTGACGGTATTGCGACCTTGAAATTTTACTCCCAACACGCCTAAAGAAGTTTCACTTCAATAACAAGAAATCAATTTTCCATTTTGACATCACAAATTACCTTTTTAGCATATAATTTTAATGACGCGGTTGACATTTCATATTTTTGCGTTGTTTTTTCGATCGTGACAGTAAATGCCATAAAAATTTATGGCCTGAGTAATTATTCGTGCATAGATTATTTTACATGAGAGACGATCTAGTTATTTTAATTTAATTTACTTTTATAGCAAGATTGCTTCGATACTTGTTAGTCAATTGATGTTGTAGGATTTAAATGGTTTCATATCTTGATAGATAGCTCTTATTTTCTTGATAACGGGAATCTATACTAATATTATAAAGCTGAAGAGTTTGTTTGTTTGTTTGTTTGTTTATTTGTTTGAACGCGCTAATCTCGGGAACTACTGGTCCGATTTGAAAAATTCTTTCGGTGTTAGATAGCTCGTTTATCGAGGAAGGCTATAGGCTATATACCATCACGCTACGACCAACGGGAGAGGAGCCACGGGGGTGAAACCGCGCGGAGCGGCTAGTTATTTATATGTTTAAATACGAGAAAGTGCATCCACCACTTTCTATGGCTTGGCAAAGCAGTTTTACATCGAACGACTCCTATATAGTCCTTCACCAATTTATTACCATTGATCTATATTCTATGGATCTGCATAAAAGTAATTCAGTGCTGGTTAACTGACACAGCTAATATCTTAAAGCAATTAATCTTTATATATAAAATTCTCGTGTCACAATGTTAGTCTGCATACTCCTCCGAAACGGGTGGGCCGATTCTCATGAAATTTTCTGTGCATATCGGGTAAGTCTGAGAATC
>CAJQZN010040137.1:0-23804 GCA_907164685.1 Colias eurytheme
ATATTTTGACAATCGATTCCTCCTAAAGGCTTCCATGGAGGAATGTGTTTATTTTACCAATTATAGACCTAATTAAGAGCAATCTATCAGTACTGGTCACAAGTTGCACATTTGAGTTTTTTGGAAGAAAGAAATATTTTTTGATCGATTGATGTTGAAATTGTTTGAGCCAAAATCATGTTTTACTGCGTATAACTCAGAAACGGTAGGATATAGGAAAAAATGATTCAGGTACAACTTGTAGATAATTTTATGGCCTTTCAATTTTTCCTTGAAAGTTTTTCTCTAACATGTACCGTTTTTGAGATTTAAGCGAAAAATGAAAAAAATGGACCCATTTCCCCCCTCCCCCCACTCCGGGGCTCCTCCTAGTGGCCCGGGGTTTTAGTATGTTTATTACCTAGGGACTCTTGACATGTTTCCGAAGAAACATCTTACGTTACTAACTCACGCACTCTAGACCCCCCTTGGAGGGACTCATTCAATGGACTATAACCAAATTAATCAAAATAAAGTTCTGGAGGAATGTGTGTCGTCGACTGCGTATGTTTATTTAAAAATAGTATCTATACTCGCTATTTCGACAGACTTTTTTTACGGATTCGTGCTCTATACTGTTTCCCTAATATTGTTTTTTTTTTATATATTACATACAGACAGTTTTTACTTTTTTTATTGTTTTATAATATGTATAGATTATCATTAATAATTATAAACAAATAATAATAAAAAGACATATTACATAATTTGTGATGATTTCAACTTCACTGTTTTATACAATTATTTTAGACAACATACCTACTAACTACCGAAAATACGCGTTGAACGAGCGAAGAATATTGTGTATAATTTAGCGTGCGATGAACTTTACGTACGTTGGATGAGCCGGGTGTATGAGGGTATTGTGAGGGCGCGCGGCATGGCGCGTAATGTGCGGGGCTTAATCGTAGAATTATCTGGCTTTATACGCCTTCTTAAGTAGATATCGTTTGTAATTAATATCTAACAAACAGAAAAATGAAGCGCATGAGATTAGATAAGGCATTATCTACTATATAATATTATAACCTATAGTTTTATATTAGGTATGCTTTGTATAATAGACAAAAACAAATTTTGATCCGAAACTGTTGGTAAACATCACTTGATTTAAAATATTCGTAACGCATTTAATTGTATATTCTATGTAAGTATACTGTTCGTGTATTATTTTTATCTTTTTATGAGCAACGAAACAGTCAACTTTGCACGAGTTCAAAGGGAATATTTAAATTTACATTAAACATTGGTTAATTACAAAACTGTATGCGTTTCAAGTATCCTTTAATTTACAAATAAACATATTTATGAGAAGCAAAAGGTCATAAATACATACATACATATATTTGTTCGTCTTTTATTAAACTAGTCTTGTTTATTTAAGAAGCAGAATAAATATTATTCTGTATTAAGCGATTGAGAAAATAACAACGGAACTACGATTGTTTTTAGAGATAACATACGCTCGTTAAAGTAGATAGGGGGCGATGATTTAGGAACAATGATAATGTTAGCGTTTACAAACGTAAATAACCTGCTTTCTTGGCTTCAACTGTGCACGTTGTTTGCTGTTTTGAAAACATAAAGAATATACGGATAAGTTATGCTTTCAGGTTTTAGCTATAAAATGTAAACAACATTTCATATAAAAGTGTATCTGTAGAGTTCACTATCGGAATGCAAACAAAATGTTTAATCATCTATCTAATTATTTACTCCGAAACCAAGTGGAGATAAATCGGTGGTATAGGTTAAGTATATTTTGTTTTGAAAATGTAAGAAGTAACATCTAGATTACATGTACAACTTGAAATAGGAGGGAAAATCACAAAGCACATACAAAAAGACACGCAATCACACCGTAATTTTATTGTTTACTGTGTGTTAAACATGCTTCCCAAATAAACCATGTCTACACAAACCTCAGACTAAAGCAATACAAAAGTCCAAATAGCGGTGTCCCATGTATTTTATTTTCTCAAATTGCACACCCTGTGAATACCGTGTGTTCAAGCGTAATATTCTGTTAACGTGTAATTAGGTTCAGTGTTTCCACTTCCATATGGTCAGTCCTGCCGGTAACTGCTCTCATGCACGTAAAGGTCACATTTACTGCTTCGCGTTCCCAAATGAGCTTTAAATAGATAATATAGCGTATAGTTTTCAGTGCTGTAATTATACAGGGTGGATTTTTTCGGTGGTGTTAATGGATTTTTTGTGTAGCGCTTTAGTGATGGTTTCGTTCAGCTGTTTTCCAAAGAACCTAGCAAACATTAAATTTGAACACATATTGTAATAATTTTGTAGGATAATTTTCTTTTTTTGAAGTTTAATTACTGTTGTTCACGTTATTTTTCATTAAAACACCCACATCACGTAAAGTACGTATAGTCGTAGTCGCGTTTTAAAACGATTGTCTCAGAGATGTGGTGAAGAAGGTTAAGTGTGGAGAGCTCGTTAAACTGGCTAACGTTTCTTGTGGAGCCCTTATTAAAACTGCTAGAACGTGAGCGACCTCGTAAAGGACAAAGGGCACACAAAAAGCGACATACTATCATACAATGATACTCATATAATCTTGTAAGCCCCATACGTTCTTTAGAATTCACGTTAATTGTACTATTTTTTGCTCTCAAATGTTGATGGATATTTGATGACCGAAATGTTGGATGAAATGCGATGTTTAGTGGAAGATGAAGTTATTATATTATGTCGTAAAACTGTAATAATAATTTACATAATTTACATATTAGCTTTCAGTTAACAGTATTTTTGAGCACATTTTATTAGAGAAAATGTATGTGGAAAGATATTTATTTCAAAAAACATTTTCGTATGTGAATATACTTTTAGAAATGAAATGAAAGTCTTTTGCATTTCAGTCTATCAATAAATCTGGTTTAAAATAACTTGTAAATACATAAATTTGAACAGAAAACAGAAATGTATTTATACAGGGATATAACACAAGTAATAAATATGAGGAAATGTAACCAAAAACTGTAATTAGCCTTTATATTCCGTTTTCATTTGTTTGTGACCCAAACCTTCAGCTTAATCCAATTCGTGTCGCAATAAACTGAAATCTAGCTATACAATCTCAATGCCCTCTTTAATTATATTATCCCAGGTATATAAGAAAACACGATGTAAAGCTTAAAAGCGATTTATAACATAATTTCCGTTAAATTTAAGGAAGGCCCTAAATTACGCCTTAATAAGATTTTAAAGATCTAAACAATTGCGATTTCATTCACGTAATTCTATCTTTATTAAGTGAAATTTTCTTTATGGCTTCCGAGACGAATATTTTAACCCGAATAAATTAATACCGCCTACATTTGTTGAACGTTATTAACCTTATACAATACTGGTTTGCGAATTTCTTTATTTGAAAAGGTTTTAACATTAATTACGGCACGCTTGAAAATACATTCACGACATTGAATAATAACATTGAATTTTAATGATTGTTGCTATTGACATTTTTAATAACGCTTTATTAAATTAATTAACTTATAATCTGGTTCATCAACATCACAATTTCATTTGTAATTTTTCTATTTCAGACGTTAATTCAATATTGTTTTTAATACAATAGATACAATACTTTCAACTTTGTATTAGGTACGAGATTGACAAAGTCAAACGTAATACTAAACAACAAAAAAGCAAAATATCACGTAGAAATATAATAAAAACAGTAATTCGCAAACAATCCCATCACCGCCAGTCGGCTGGTCACCCAATATTTTGGAAATGCGGACATAATTCCCCGTACACCGCTAGTACAACCCAGATGCTTTATGATCCGGACAGCACACAGCTATGTATAAATGCTGTGGCATGTGGACAGGAGTACATCGAATGATTTAGAGTTTTCATTTCACTATTGTTTATTTTACAGTACCTACATTTCGGTCCGCTGACCTATGACGTAATGGACGAAATATTATGTGTTCAATCAATATGTCTAATTAAAACAGTGGTTTGTATTTAATGAATATTTTTTTGAATTGACTGGCTTGGTGGATAGTGACTCTGTCTTCCAAGTCAGAGGTCGTGGGTTCGATTCCCACCCAGGGCAAATATTTGTGTGATGAGCATAAATGGTTGCTCTGTGTCTGGGTGTTAATCATCTATATAAGTATTTATTAAAAATTATATAATAAATGTATGTTTATCAGCCACCTGGTTTCCATAACACAAGCGAATGCTTAGTATGGGATCGGATTGTGCCGTGTGTGAAAATTATCTTGAAATATATTTAATTCTTATATAATATAAAGTCTCTGTTGATATACTTTTATGTATGTGAAAGGAAAAATAATAAAAATAAATTTTTATCGTATTCTAACTTCAACAAAGAACCAAATAATTTATTCATTTTTAATTTCAATTACAGAGATCTCGTTAACTTCTTACACGGAGTTTATTTTGTAACAGAATGTCCGCGTCAGTGAATTTTCAAACTCAATAATTAATTGTTTTAAACTAATAACAGAAAATTACGGGCAAAAAATAGCGTAGGAAGTTTTATACGAAATCCTAGCTACACTTAAATATTCTAATATAATGTTACATTGACTACATGATTTTGATTAGCTCTAATTAGGCTCGTAGCGAAGGTCCTGAGGTAAAAAGGGCTACTTAATGTCATAGATGGTCGAGTTTTGGAAGCCACACACTAATATGTTTTTACAATCGCCCAATGGTAATAAAACAGGGATGGGACTGAGATTAAGCTCGTTTATCATTCGCTTTGATGGCCCTTTTTGCAGTAATCATTCATTTTCCTTCCGCCGGTTTTAGCTTTCTTTGCGTTTAAATAATGCTTTGTTGTGTGGTTAACTTTTTCGTTTTTATGTACATTTGATTAATAAACCCCATGTGTCAGTATTGATCAATGTTTAACATGAGCTTTAAAAGTTCGAACAAACGACACGCGAGTGAATAAACGACATTATTTATTTTCCGTCCTATTCTCTCTGAGTACGTTTTTGATAAAAAGCTTGTAAGAAGAACGTGAAGTGGTATAAATAATATGGAACAATAATTTATAGCCAGTTTCATTCACTACAATTATCACTAGGCGTAAGTTAGAGCGCTCGCAATAAAAGGGAATGACCATAAATTCTCGTCACGCCGAAGTGGACTCTAGTGTGGTTATAATAAAAAAAATCCCTTTAGACAATTTTCCATTACCGTCGTCCATTGTTGGGTCAGTCGGTGGACAGCGTTTTATGGCCCAGAGCTGTGTCGTAAGTTCTTATTAAACCGTAGGGAACGCACTGCCTCGCTTAATTGATTTAGAGACTGGAGGATCACTTTTTGTACCCTACCAATTATTTAGACTTAACCTTAAAAAAGCTCCCATTTGTTAGACGAAGGCTAAGAAAAAATAGCACTGTCCACATAGAAGATTTCGAAGTGTTGTATTGATTGTGACTGAAGAGACACCATATTCTGAAACCACTGCTTTTGATGTTTGTTATAGACTAGAGTAGATAATTTTTGAAACAAAAAAAAATCGCAGTCGGATGAAACCCATTAGAAAAGGAGGGGAATATGATAAAAATGTAAGGAAAAATAAATTACGGTCAATCCGAGTTCGGGAAGCGGGAGGGGGGAGCTTTTAAGAGAAAAAAATGGTTTCTCTCGATTTCCGACAAAACTACAAGTCCTATAGAAAAAAGTTCAATGGCAAAGTTATAGGTAATTAAAAGTTCTACAACTTTTGCATTCACAATTTTTTCACATAACCTCAAAATTTAGGTGAAAAATTCAAAAAAACAAGTTTTTGGTCTTTTATTTTAATCTACTTCAAAATTTATTTTTTTTCTACGAAATTTGGTGGAAACTTACTTTATTATGTCCCAAATACACTGTAATTTATTTGATTGAAAATATTTATTTTTTCGCCTTATTAATACCAAAAAAACAACCTAATTTTCAATCGAAATGTCACCCGTCAAAATATCAGCTTTTTTCAAAAACTTGGGGTGCCTTTTATTCATTGAAATCTCTACTTTCATATGGTGTAAAAAAAATAAACACCACCATAGTAAATGTTCTCAGGAAATGCATACAAACAGTGTGAAAATTAGCTTTTACTAAATCAGGCACACTTCTCGAACTACCTGAAATGTTTTTATCGACATCATTTTGCTTTTGAATATGCTGTAAAATATTAAACTTAGAACAGATAATTATTTTTCTTTTGAAATATTACCGAAAAGCCGATACAAGAGAAGATATAGAGTTCAACACTATACATGGAATATGCTAAAACATACATGCTGTAGCTTTTTGTTCAAAATAATCTTATATATAAAAATGAATCGCAAAATGTGTTGGTAAGCGCATAACTCGAGAACGGCTGAACCGATTTCGATAATTCTTTTTTTATTATATTCCTTGAAGTACGAGGATGGTTTTTATGTAGAGAAAACGTAAATATGTACCACGGGCGAAGCCGGGGCGGACCGCTAGTGTTAAATAAAATTAATGAAAATTCATTAAAACATAAACCAAATATTACTATGTTAGTGAAACATAAATATGTGTTCATCTAAAAATAAATTTGTTTCGGTTCAGTATCGTTTTAACGAATACAGAATTGTTTATTTACGAAGTGTTTTCTTTACTATGAAGGTAATAAGGCAGGTGAAGTCTGTAGCTTAGCTACGGATTATTATTGTCAGTCAAAAGTCAGCTTATACTCTTCAAGCTTAAAATTTATTGTTATAGTAGATACTTGTTTTAACAGTTAAAAAAAAGTGAAGTCCCACGTACCCTAATGGGGTAAGGGGCAGTATTATGCCTACATCTGTTTCACTGATCGATTTTCTTTAGGGACAAGTAGGTGATTAGCTTTCTGTCTCCTACCAGACCGAGACATTTTTTTCTTTGTCTCCACCGGGAATCGAACCCAGGACCCCTCGGTGCTATACGCTCACGCGTCAACCACTGTACCAAGGAGGCAGTCAAACAGTGTTTTAGCAGTGCTAAATAGTAATTTTTGTTAGGTCCCATTCTAGTAACACTGGTGGCGTTATAGGTACTTTGCCAGCCTTTGATAACAAATATTAAGCAAACTTGATTTTAAATTGATTTAATACCAATAATATGTTCCATACCACATAGGAATTTACCTATATGTCATTTATCTCCATCGCTTGAGACATGTTCAATTTAGTTGAGCCCGGACTGTTTGGAAGTCATAATATTATGATGTACCTACTTGTTACCATGGCATTGTGAAAGCCGATACTTAATTACTTATTTCGTTATAGATTGTGAACACAAACCATTCATAATATTTATAAAGCTGAAGAGTTTGTTTGTTTGAACGCGCTAATCTCAGGAACTTCTGGTCCGGAAAAATTCTTTCGGTGTTAGATAGCCCGTTTATCGAGAAAGGCTATAATATATCATCACGCTAAGACCAACAGCAGCGGAGCAATGCGGGTGAAACCGCGGAGCACAGCTAGCTGTTATAAAATAAAATTACAATGTAATATATTTTCATAACTTACGAATTTTGTTTCCTAATGTGTCGATTTTCACATCTTTTTAGTTTCGTATTTCGCGAAAGAAATTGCAAACGGCTTTTAGTGATGAATTCGAAATTTAAAAATAAATAGCAGCAGCTTCTTTTTAGCATAGAAAAGTTAGTTAGTTCATCTCTCTTAGCTTTACATGTAGATTTGTTTACCAACTTGTAAGTATATCACAGTTCTACGCTCATTTCTTATGCCGTGGAACGCTACGATAAAAAATAAAAACTATTTCTTGTTCGTACTTGTAAAATGTATTAAACCGCAGTGGAGCAAGGAAATACTGGGGTCCCATTTTTGTTATATTGCTTACTTAGATTATATTTTGTGATATTTTGTGTCTCTACATTACCTTTGACAAAATGCAATAGTATACTGAAATAAAATAAATAAAATATACCTTATTAAAGATTTAAAAAGAAACAATTCCTTATGTGTGCGGACAACAAAGTATAAGATTAGACTGAAAAGGGGATCTTGATATTAAGCAAATATTGTAATAAGAAAAATAAAGCATTTAGACTTTGAAGTTACCATTATCACAAAATGATTTAACAGACATCATCACGTTAGGTTTTATAGCACAAACGTGACGGTACTCTAAATATTCAAATTTAAAGGATTTTTGTGAGCATAATCCGATCCTGCTTTCAGAGTTCTTTCGAGAACTGCAGAAATGTTTGCTTATTCCACAGCGTCTACGTCAATTCCAATTTTTTATAGCCAACTAGTGTAAGATTGCCAATTTAGATGCTATTTTTAAATGTAAAATTTAAATTGCATGAGACGTTTACGAATGGCTTGTATAAAAGGTTCATTGTTGTTCGATCGAATTAATGTAATACGTATCGTTAATCTACGAACTGATTTTGACTGTCATTTGTTTCTAACTGCAGTGATTTATTATGATCATGATTTATTTATTTATATCTTCACTCGTAGTCAGTCAGCGGCCCGTACTACCATTTTAAGTTTTTAAGAAAGATATTTCAATCATCTGGATGGAATCAATCAATCACAATGTTTTACAATACAACAACAATTAAGTACAATACAATCACTATGGAAACTTCAAACTTTTATAGATACAAGGGAATTGGAATTTGTTGATGAGTGAACAGTATGTATAAAGAATTTACCTTTATACATACTGGATATAACATATTCTCCAAAAATACTGAACATTATACAATTTTACAGAGTAAAACAACACAGAGAATAAAAAAGGCTAAGATGATCTCTTATTCAATGTGTGTTTAATATAGTGACAAAACAGTACTTGGATTAGTAAGTTTTCTTAACTTATATAGTCTTACGACATTTAGTTATATGGTTAGCGCTTAAGCCAGTTCTGTGAAGCCCTTCAAGCTACGTGCAAAGTAGTATTACTTTACTTAGATGCTTAGTTTGCTTCCAAGTATGAAGTAGGTGATGCTATAGGTAACTTCTACACGTAAGATTGACCTACATAATATAATGTTATTTGAAGAAAATGGATGTTATACACATTTTATCAAAACTACATTAGTGATTTTCATAATCAAAATAAATAATGATTATATTATACCTAAACAAGGCGTTAATTTGTAACACGGTTTTATAAAATTATGTAATATGAGTCTGTGGTCTGCGGTAAGCATATTGTATTACATAAACTGTTCTTAATTTTATGTAATGTGTATGTTCCTAAATTATGTATGTGTTTTTAAAATTAATAAATAGACCGCCTTCTTGGTACCTACAGTGGTTGACGCGTGAGCGTAGAACCGAGGGGTCCTGGGTTCGATTCCCGGTGAAGACAAAGAAAAAAAAATTCGCGGTCTGGCAGGACACAGAAGGCTGATCACCTACGCATAATGCATCTACACCTTACCCCACTAAGGAGAATGGGACTTCACTCACTTCACTTTTAAAATTAATACGATAAGAAAAATACTCTAATAAAAGAAATTGAATAAACCTATTAAAGACCAACGTGACTAATCCCTTTTTTTGATGTTTACACAAAAAAAAAAAAACAACTTACATTGACATCTTTAATTAAAACTGTATTCAAACGTTCTCAGTGTCACCCAAGACATGTAATAGTTAGTTTTGAATGGAATATAGGCAAGCCGTCACCGTGATCCACCCTTTATAAGGGCTCTTTCGACCCTTCCTGTCACAGGTGGCAACTAAGGACGTAGCCTAAAGATATTTTGGATTTGCAATTGTTCATAGGGACCTTGACGTGTGACACTTGAGCAAATGCTTTTAGCAATACGTCCTAATTAGCAGAATGAGATGAGAGATGTTATTTTTCATTTGTTTTTTTCAAATGCTTCGAAGGGATACAAGTGTTGTAAGTGATGCTAAGACAGGACCTTTTTGGTCATGATTTGAACGCTTATGGTATGAAATATGGAATGAACGTATAATATAATTGCATAGGCATCTTTTTAAAACTATAAAGCATACTAATCTATAACTTGTACGAACTTTTTCACTGTAGGTACTAGGTGGATAATACGCACGTCGTAAAAGATTAAAAATTTAATGAAAATATTAATCTAAACAAACAATTTTCTATTATTAATGATGACAGTGTTATTAAGAGACTTTCTTTCTTAATTGAAGTTTTGTGTCATTAATTAAAAATACAAGAGACAAGACGAGATTTACATTGAGGTGCATTCGCCTCAGTTCAGCGTAATGTAAAAGAAAAGAAATTAAAACTATACGATTTATTATGTATGAAAATAGCCAAGGAGTTTCGTAGGGTAATTCTGTCTGGAATCCGTTTCGTATTTAAATTAAAAGTGGTAAAAAGTGTAGAGTTTGTAACTGTGTAAAATAAAAAGATACAAAAAGCGGAGTTGCAGTCTCGCAGCAAATACTGGAAATAAAGTTATATTCAAATGCTAAAGCACTGTAAAAGGGAATGAGGAAATTTATAAGAAGTGACAAGTTCTATTGAAATATTAATTTATTTAGTTTTGAGTCATCGCAGGCCAAATTTCGAAGATTTATTTTAATCCTTAAGCTATATATCATAAAGTATCAGTGAAGGGTGTCATTTTATCATCACCATGATCTTTGGATGTGGGGATCGCGACGCTTGCAAGCGGCAAAAATGTTGTTTTCGGCAGAATTTTTTTATCGTACTCCAGAGATAAGTGCGAGGGAGTTTTATTAACGAAAGTTCAAAGAGAGAAAGATTAGGCCTCCCCGCCTGTACGGTTTGTTGAGTTGCTTGTTTCTAAGCTTTTGAGACATGCTGTGTTTAAATATGTATGTATACAATGGTAAGTGAATGCAGTAAAAATGGGGATTTCATTTAGGGAAATTCCCTATCGCTGATTTTATTTTTCATTTAGAATATGATATTCCAAAGAGCAATGTTATTGAAATAAAATAAAGAAAAAACGATTTTTTGTAAATACAACTGACTTTTTGCTTTATTTTCATTACTAGTCAAGATAAAAGTCGAACGATTTACATTACAAAAAAGGTTACAAATTGCTCAACATTTGTTAGAAAGAAAAGCAAACTCAACAATCGCTAATAATTACGAAAAATAGTTCCCATTAAAACATAGCTGTGACCTCAATACTTTTGAATAGGTAGTTAGGAATGGCGGCCTAGAAACGGTAGTGAATGCCCAGGAAGATGCCAATTGAAAGGGACAAATATATGGTTGAAAACCTCTATTTTAAGGAGATGTATTTATTTCTTTGAGCAACCAAATTTACAATCAACATTGGGTTAGTGAAATTCAATTTTGGTTTAAAGGACGTAGATGATCAAATTAAAACTTATGAAACAAAGTTTTCAAAGACTATTACCAAAAATAGACAGCGTGTGTTCTCATTTATCTAGAAATATTTTTTGATAAAAAAATTTGTTGTACCTTTTTTAGGGTTCCGTAGCCAAAATGGCAAAAACGGAACCCTTATAGTTTCGTCATGTCCGTCTGTCCGTCTGTCCGTCTGTCCGTCTGTCACAGCCGATTTACTCGGAAACTATAAGTACTACAGTGATGAAATTTGATGGGAATATGTGTTGTATGAACCGCTACAAAAATATGACACTAAATAGTAAAAAAAAGAATTGGGGGTGGGGCCCCCCATACATGTAACTGAGGGATGAAATTTTTTTTTTCGATGTACATACCCGTGTGGGGTATCAATGGAAAGGTCTTTTAAAATGATATAAAGTTTTCTAAAAAACATTTTTCTTAAAGTGAACGGTTTTTGAGATATCAGCTCTCAAAGTCGTAAAAAGTATGTCCCCCCCCCTCTATTTTTATAACTACGGGGTATAAAATTCTAAAAAAAATAGAGGTGATGCATGCTAATTAACTCTTTCAACGATTTTTGGTTTGATCAAAGTATCTCTTATAGTTTTTGAGATAGGTTGATTTAACTGTAATTTATTATATTTGCTGCTACGGAACCCTTTGTGCGCGAGCCCGACTCGCACTTGGCCGGTTTTATTTAATTAAAAACTATTAAAGATTTTTTTTTGGTAGAAATAACATTGTAAATTGTAACGTCGATAAATAAATACAGGTAAAAATATAGGAAAATTTGCTAAAAATGTAAGTAAAAAAAAGTTACTGAGTATTCCTTCTGTTTTTTTTTTTAGATGAATTAATCGAACTCTTAGAAAGCTTGTGGGCGACGATTAAAATTAATTCTTATTTATGATAGAAACGTGTATCGATGAATACAATAAGTTATAATAAATTAGAGTTATTTCATACTTGAAAAGTACATTTATTATTAGAATGTGACATAATATAACTTTCTATATTTACAAATGACAACGTTAAACTTGGTTTCGATAAAGGCCGTAGCAACAAGATATTTATATGACTAAACAATTGGTAATAAAATAGAATCGTTTTATAATTAACATTTATTTTATTAATATTATTTTAATATTTATTCAATTAAATTATGTACATATTTTGTGAGCTAATGCTTATTAAGATTGAAAGTCGAAGATTATGGGAATTTCCTTTAGATTATCTCATACTAGATAATTAATCGTTTTTATTGAGAAAAATGTGCATTCTGAGAATAGCCCCCGTAATCAGCTTATTGTTAACAATTTTTAAAAAGACATTAAAGAAAGCAATCTATAAAGGAGCGAAGTTTTATTGTTTTTGTACCATCCGTGTATGTATGTACCTAAGTAAGTGATATATTTTTCTATTTCCCAATGAAGCTTTACAATCGGATCAAGTAAGACAAATTATAGAAGACGAGGAAAAGCAAAGTGAAAGAAAACCAACATCGCAAAAACCGTGCAACTGCAACTGAGTAAGAAACTTATGAGATTTTATTTGAAAACATGTATTGCTTTTGGATTGGTTTTATATTTATTTAACGAGCTGAGGAAATATGTGGAATTATTTTTGCGAACCTTGCGGTTATTATGTACTAGTGGTCCGCCCCGGCTTCGCCCGTGGTACATATTTCGCAATAAAAGGTAGCCTATGTCCTTTCTCGGGTATCAAAATATCTCCATACCAAATTTCATGCTAATTGGTTCTGTAGTTTAGGCGTGATTAAGTAACAGACAGACAGACAGAGTCACTTTCGCATTTATAATATTAGTATTAGATTTTTTTTAATGATCGATCACGTAATAATCATGTTATTTAAACTCATAAGTTAGGAGAAAGTTAATTCAAAAAGTACTTGTTTGATTTGAAAGGTGATTTTGTGTGTTAAAAGACGCAGGTGGAAAGTGGAAACGCACAGCTACGTTCAAAGCATTACTTTAAGTAGACATCAAACATTAATATGGTTTGTTAAGAATCAATAGAAATAGTTTCGTATTATTGGTATTATCGTACTCAAGTTAAAATTATTTATTCTTGTCGAACCTTTCAGGCTAGACCAATATTTTTTCTGATAATTCGTGATCTAAAACCATTAAGAGTATTGGTATACTTAATGTAGTTGCGAGGAACCTTATCAAATATAACAAATGAATAACCATGGAATGTCATGCATCAAGTACAATAAAATATGAATGGTCGTTAAAAATCTATTTTCTCTAAGCCGAAATGCGAGCAAAATGTTAATTTATCGTACACCTAGCCAAGTTTCGCGAGTAGTTTATGAGATCAGGTACGTTAATGTTCTGTCCTTTAGTTTATTATCCCTATTAATATACATAGCACATGTACTAAATGTACATGTGTGCTAAATGTACATGTGTGACGTCGTTATGTGTTAAAGCCTGGTTTTAGTGCTTGGTTAGTTTATAGCGAAGATGTAGAGAACTGTAATTAATATAACATGATATAATATTACCTCAGGCTGTATATGATATTGGTGTAACGATTTTTGTATGAGAATATTCCATCCAATAAATGTATGGCTTTACAGGGTAGGTTTGGAAACAATTTATCGATGATAGACCCTTGTTTACATTGAAATAAAAAAAATGTACTTTAAATTTCGGTTGATGACGCTGAAAATGGTGACAGGATTTGATATGAGAGAATATGCAATGTTAAGTTGATTTCAATTTTTTTTTACATTACGGTGTTATAATATATAAGTCAAATAAACCAAAACATAACATAATCTGAATCAAGCTGATTACATAATTCGATTTCTACCTCACAAAAGGGAAGCCTCAATGTCACACCATGTTGATTTAATAATGTTTAATACAAACATTCGACGGGTGTTAATCTAAGTGTATTTCAGTTCGTGTAATATGTGGGAAGGTACTGCAGGAGTTTACATAATGGCGTTGGAAAATTGCCGCACTTAGGCCCAGGTGCCAGAACCCAAGGGCAGGCTCTTAAACGATTTCCCTTCGCTCAAGGGCTGTCTACGAAAACTACTTTTTCGGCAGGGCAGCGCCATGAATATTATAGGCATGAGTGAATTAAATATCAGTTGATGTGATGTTTTCCTGACTGTCTTAATTATACTTTCACGAAAATTATACTTTTACGTGTAAACTGTTGGTATAATATCTACATAAAAAAAATTGGAGTTGATTGTAAACACTTTATTATTTTATTTATTTCAGGTAACAATGACAGTTATAAGTACTTACTTAAATTACATAAAACTACCGCTCTAAAATTAATGCTATTCAATTGTTATATTCCATTTTGTCGAAAGGTACAAAATGATTTACTCATACTACCACAACATCATAATATATTAATTCTAGTTCGTAGTATTGGATCAATTATATTGAGGCGTTATAAATCTCACAACCTTGAATAGTCACGTTTGCTTAAAAGCTTAGCTTCGTTCAATAACCTTAATAATTAATAATACAATTTCTGTTCAATCGAATATAATTTTGTTAAATTTAAGTGGGCATGTATCCAGATATAAATAGCTTAGGTCATTGAAAGAGAAAGGAAAAATACTGCTCGGATACAATTAAATGTTGTGTGTCTAATTATATGGGGTTCGCTTCATTTGAAAAAGATAGTGTACGTGATATATCCTGATGCAAAACTACGAGGTGTTTAACATCTGCCTTGCAAAATTGTAATTCCGTTAATTAAAACGTTTTTAATCCTTAGTATACCTACTGTATAGTTGTAGCAGTCGTCACTACCATGTTTAATATTTTTAATTCAGGCATTAGCGTGATCTTGATTCATTCCAATTGAAAAAATTAGTTAAACTTACCCACCTTTTATTTTTGAAATGAGGATCTCATCATTAAACGCTCCTAGTATGGTCTCAGTGATTGGATCTCAAGGCTTTAAATATCTTATATATAAAATTCTCGTGTCACAATGTTAGTCTGTATACGAAACCGAAACGGGTGGACCGATTCTCATGAAATTTTCTGTGCATATCGGGTAAGTCTGAGAATCGGCCAACATCTATTTTTCATATGTACCACGGGCGAAGCCGGGGCGGACCGCTAGTAATCTAATATTATTCCAAAAGACACTATCACGAGGTGAAGCCACAATTTCAAATGTAAATTCTAACGTCACGTATATTGTAGAGAAGGCAAAACACGTCACCTGAGAGTAGACGACGCCACCCATCCACAACAATTAGTTTTAGATGTATTGCCAATCTAATAATGGATTCAGAACTCAGAAGTACGAATATGTAAGACAGGAATAGCAGGAGTGAAATAGGCTCTTTACTTGTAGTACGGAATATCATTGTACTTCTGTATCCCTCTATGTTAAGAGAGCTAAGTAGTCTAACCACATAGATATATATATTGTTTCTTACCTTTGTATGCATCGTAAAACGCAATGTTATGCTTACTTTCGTAAACATACCTACTCAAAACATTTAAAACAATATGCTTTCTTCTTGTGTTCCAATGATTTCAGACGAAGAGGTTTAATGATTATTGTGCGAAACAATAATAACCTTAAATTAATCCTACTTACGGGATATATACGTATAGGTTTAAATTAGATGTATGCATTCGTAATAAAATAATTGCAGGTTTAATACAACACACCAATCCATACTAATATTATAAATGCGAAAGTAACTCTGTCTGTCTGTCTGTTACTCAATCACGCCTTAACTACTGAATTAATTTGCATGAAATTTGGTATAGAGATATTTTGATACCCGAGAAAGGATATAGGCTACTTTTTACCCCGGGACATAGGATAGGTTTTATCCCGGAAATTCCACGGGAACGGGAACTATGCGGGATTTTCTTTAACTGCGCGGGCGAAGCTGCGGGTGGAAAGCTAGTTTATTATAAATCAATACTTTAAACTTTGGGAGCCTTAGAATTTCTCAAATTGTAAGCTATTACTATAATTGGTCTAATACTTGGCGGAATATCATGTCATCTCGGCTGACAGGCGTAGTAAAATTACATTAAGCCGGTAACCAGCTTAGTTGGCGGCCGACGTGGTATATTCCAATCCATTTGTGAGACCAAACTACTATTTGGGAAATTTTTAGTTGCATTTTTATTTCAGTTTTCGTGAATTGCCCACGTGTGTAAATTGCGTGGATGTATTTGTTAAAGGGAGTATGCATTTTCTTGTTATGGTGTAGGAAGAAAAGCCGCCTCTTTTATTCCTACATCATTTCAGATTCAAAATGATTTTAATTCTCAAAACAGGTGATACAAAAATAGTTTTTTTGTAAATATTTTGGTGTACCTAATGAGTAGGTATTTTCTGGGCAGAGTGAGTGTGACTGTCTTAAATAATATAATGAATGATCAATGAATCGTGTTTAAAAGCTGTTAACTTGTTAAGTCTGAGTTAAAGGAATAGCATTAGGTACCTATATCTACAAATATTTTTATTTCAATGAATTCGTTTAAAAATCTATTTCATAAACTCATATTGAACATTTACTTATTTTGTTTTATTTTAAAAGCTTCTAGTTGCAGTATTACTATCACCGGCGCGGTGGAGCGAATATTAAATTATTAATTAGATTATTAAGTCCCGAAATATGATCCAATCAAATACAAATACGCAATAATTAGGCCAATTTGCGTTTCAAAATTATTCAGTTTGAATTTTAATGCACGCCAAACAAATGTTTGCAGATGTTTAAATATTATATTATGCAAAAACAGGCTTAGTGTTTTTACATTGCATTGTATCAATATTTTTTGCGCTTTTAACATGCTTTCGTCAGTAACAATTACAATCTTCATTTGAGAACTGCAGTAGCATAATTGCTTGATATTTAGTTTCATTGTTTGTTTGACAATGCTGTATGGAAATGGACCAAAAACTGTATTGATGCAGCGTCGCGCTGAATGTTAACATCAAAAGGCAAAGGGAATGCGGATTGCGCGACGCAAGTGTTAATGGACATCAACGCTATCGGTCAATTAGGGAAAGCTGGCATGTTCACAGTACTCACACTTATGCAATTTCACTTACAGTATGTTCAAAAATAAATGCGACTCTAGTTTCATTTTAGACTTGAATTGTAAAATGGGTGCGTTGTAGATATGTATATGCAAATATAATTACTTATGAAAGCTCTCATAATTTACCTGTAAAATTATAATTTAAAAGTAAATCAATTGATGAAGTTAATTATTTATTCTAATAATAATCAATTGGATAAAAGTATTAATAATCATTCAATTATCAAATAATAATTAAATTCCTGACTTTGGTCGAGTAAAGATATCTAAGAAATATTATATTTGTAGTAAGTACGTAATACCTACCAATACGCGCTAACAAATATGTGTTACATGTTTATTGTATAATTTTCACACTATTGGTTTTAAACTCAAACTCAAACATTTATACAATTAGACTTCTTCTAGAAGCACTTTTGAATCGTCATAACAGTTTAACAGTTTTAACATTTACCATCAATTCAGAAAGCAGTATCTATAGAGAAGAAGAAGAATCTATTTTAATCATAATCGTAATCTTCTACTTCACTGTAACTTTCATCGCTCGAAGAACTCGATGTTTCGTTGTCGGAATTTCTTAATGTTATTATAAATGAGTCAGTGTAATTATCTACTTTTGGTTCTAATTGAATATATTTTTCCTCGTGTTCTCGCGTCTTTCTCCAAACGTCACTAAACATATCCAGAGTCCAGACTAATAGCATTTGCTTCCTTTCTAAATAATTCTTACACAGTTTTCAAGTTAAAGTTCACATTTTGTGATGCTACTTTCCCTTTAATTATGCCCCATAGTAACTCTATTGGGTTGAGATCTTTGAGGATTGCATCAAGTAGGTAAAAATTGTGTATAGTTTGGCTTATTTTTTTTAATAATGTGATAACTCTGATTATTAATTAGTTATTTGATTTTTGAAAAAAAAAATGCCGATTTTAGTCAAAATTTATATTTTTCTAACAAGATCCTTATCATCCAAATTTCCACCTTGGTAAGAAAAATTGACATTTCTAATGAAAATGAACAAAAAATTAAATGATTTTATTAAATACTGTAAAATAGTCTATAATTCTTCCATTTACTGTATCACAAAATTCTTCATAGATTTTTAGATATTCGTACTACACCAATTTCATCACCCTGTATTTATAAACAATTGCAAAATATGACACATACATAGGCCGGGAGATACTGACACAAAATTTCGGGTCATTTGTAACAGAATGGCGGTTCTACAGAGGTCTTATTACGCAATGACTAAAAGAAAAATGATGGTCAGAACTCAGAACGCTGGTACCGGCGGACTAGTCGCGTGGGCGTTAGTTGAACTCGTCGGATAAATAGCGAATCGTTTGACTTTTCCGCGGTATGGCGACCATTTGGAATCGTCCGAAAAGTATGGCATGGCAATTTTAGTAAATGGCTGCACGACGATGGTTACCTGTGCAAAAGTGAGCTCGGTACAAATGGTTGAATTGTTTTTTTTTAAATCAACGCATTCACGTCGGTATGGCGGACTGTAAGTCACATCGTAACTGTATGGCATGACACTACCGCCTACATCTTTTTTAAGGGCTATCGGTAAATTCTAAAATTTTTGTGTTACAAATCGTTGGACTTTCGCTATTTATCCGACGAGTGTGACTAACGCCCACGCGACTAGTCCGCCGGTACCAGCGTTCTGACCATCATTTTTCTTTTTGTCATTGCGTACTAAGACCCCTCTAGACCGCCATCCTGTTACAAATGGCCCGAAATTTTGTGTCAGTATCTCCCGGCCTAACATGTGCAATGTGTAAATGTGTTGACGTTCCAGCTCTTCTTAATATACCTATACAACCCCAATTTGATTGTCCATTCACCTAAACTAGGTTAGCTTTTGTGGACTTCGAATAAAACTCTTCTCAGTTGTTACTTACGCCGTGAACAATAGCATTTTTTGCAACAGGGACATAATACCCGATATTTTAATGGTTTACAAGTGCGCAGCTCCGAAACGTTGGAACTATGCAACAATACAAAACAATGAAGAGAAACTAGTGAACTATGAGCAATAATTGTTGATGTAATTCAAGAACGGTTCGGTCAATCTATGGCCAACCGATCCTATTGTTGGAAAAATAGTAGTATCGGGATATCCATTTCAATTATTTAGTTTGTAACATTGTTGGAATTCGAACTTTGGTATTGATTCCATAAAGGAGATTTTGGGTCTTAATTAATTTCTTGTTATATTATCATGACATCGATTTATTAAATTGACATTGAATATTGCTATTTACACACACATTTTTAAGAGCACTTATTAAAACCAGAACTTTAATTAATAAGGAATTCTAAGTTATTCCGGAATTTTAAATAGCTTAGGATTAGTTTAATAAAAGTACCCCGAATTTGGATGAATTAAAGTCGCGCCAGTCTTTAATTTATCTTTCTTGAATTATGATTTGGATGGAGTTAATTACATTAATCATTTTCTAACGCTAATTAACCTTAATTGTCGCCACGGTTCATAAACTATTAATCAAAAACTGAGATTTGAATATTATTATTATATTATAGTGTCGCTTAACTTGTGATAGAATTATTAATATAAAATATATATTTAATGTTTTCCTTAAAATTAATGGCAAGGGTACAATTTATTAATTTCCATTTAAATTTTTAGTTTTCTTGAATATATTGTATGACAAAAGATTAAAAATAATTTCAAGGCTCAAGACGATATATATTTGTCACCTGTGTAATGCGTAAAACATTATATATAATGTAAACATGAACTCCGTAACGTTAACTTGTTGAACGACGATGAAATACTGTAACTTCATTCTTGAGAGTTGAGACGCAAAGTTGTGAAATTTATATTTAAGATCGTACAAAGTTAAACTCGTTTCATAAACTCCACAGTTTTAGATACAACGGTAGCGAAAACAAGCGACGGTAAAGCGAGACATTCTACAATTTTAGAAATTTTCACACAAAAGTTTGTAATTTCGTCGGCACTCGGACGTACGGCGCCGTAAATCACTGAAATTGTCCTTCCTCAGAAGATTGTAAACTTTCTAAGTTAAAAGAGGCGATTATTATAATTACAATAGCAGCTTTTAAATAAATTAACTACAAGGTCTAGTTATATAAATAAGGGTTTGCTCCGCGCTGCCGTAAATTCCAATTGTGTGCTGTGAATTCAAATAAATATTTTATGGGCAATTAGAATACAATTTCAAATGCATGTAAGAAATCTTATGTTAAATGTTAAATAAGTGGTGTCGTATTGTAGTTGTACGTCTATCCTTCATTGTACATTAGATATCTCAAACAGCGTGCAAGATGTATTTTTTCCTATCTACCATAAATAAATTCTTTATTTCTATTGATAAAACTGACTATAGAAACATATTTTACACAAATATATGTCGGAGTATTGATTTATTCAGTTGGTAATAACGCCATCTACTGGTAACGTTGTGAGTTTGAATATTGACATAGTAAGACTTGAAGTTTTAACGAATGAATTTATGACAATGACAAGTGACAATGACATTTTCCTTGAGTCAGTAGTTTGGCTGGTTGGGGGGTGTCAGTTCGACCGACACTTGCCGCCCGACAGCCAACCGCGCCAGTTGTGCGCACTGATTCTTTTTATTATTCACGATCATGGCGGACGTTGAAATTAATCGCGAGGAATCTCCGAAATATACAAGTATACATTTGTACAACATTATCCTAATGTCTATGATACTTTATGATAGCAATAATAAAGTGTTCTAAAAATAAACGCGGCGATCCCAAGTGTCATCCCCTATAATATATCGAGTGCATAACTCGGGGCTCAGGTGCCATGACATAAGTATGGTATCACTAACCAGGGATTGTTGCCATAAACCATAGAATTTAGTGCCGGTTACCGCGCAAACTTTGCGGTCACCGCGACGCAAAAAATGCTTTTAAGTTCCGGATTATTTTGCTGAATTCTACACGAAACTACAGTTATTTTATATAATTCTAGACCTTTTTCTTGTTTTCGTGCTCTGAGAATAAATATTTACACAGTTGTACTGTATAACTGTATAATTGGATTCAGAATAGGATGGATTCCAAGGAAACTATTGTATTTGGATAAATTGGATATGCTTGGTATTATTGGGAGTCTATACGATTTCCTGTACCTTAAATAAACAAGAAAATGTATTGTTTCTTACAAATAGTTCTGTAGTCACGGAGTCACTAGCCAGGAATAATTTTCTGGGAACAACGACACATTTTATTTATTATACCTACTGTGTTTTATATGTAGGTACTTTTACCTCTGATACACAGAATCAAATCATATTAAATGTTTTATATACTACAATTTTTTTTCAATAGCCATTCAATTATCGAATCAGAGTGCCGAATTTTGTAAATAAAACGTATTTTAATTGAAAATCGCTGTCTTTCTTTAACTCTAAATATGCTCAATAGTTGGAATAAAATGGAATACAAACGATTAAATTGAGCACTCTAAAAGTACCTAATCCACGCTTGTTGTTTGTACGTGATTAGAGATATAATTATAGTGTGGGCGAAATAATTCAACATCTATCCTTCTTAATTGCACCCCATTAAAACGGAGATGTTGTGAGATTAAAGTTCGGATCGAGATAGAATCACCTGCTATATGTTTTAATGATGGGACCGATATGTTATTATACAATATTCATACCCGATATTCGGTTATACAATCATAAAAAACATTGCATAAATTCAGTAGTTAAAAATTTCACTGTGTAAAAGTGTTATATCTACAAAATTTATAGTTTATTCGTCACTTTTAACTGAAATTATTATGGAAAGGATTATGTCTGTATTAATAAAACTTCTAAGTAATTGATAAATAGACAGATATATAAAGTGTAATTTAGATCTCATTCTACAATTTAATTTCTAAAATGAGTTATGAAGGTCGCAAACTACAGCTATCCATACTAATATTATAATAAATGCGAAAGTAACTCTGTCTGTCTGTCTGTTACTCAATCACGCCTAAACTACTGAACCAATTTGCATGAAATTTGGTATGGAGATATTTTGATACCCGAGAAAGGACATAGGCTACCTTTTATTGCGAAATATGTACCACGGGCGAAGCCGGGGCGGACCTCTAGTATGATATAAAAAGCGCCAGAGAGCGGTCACACATCAATCTAAGTCGCGTGCAATATCAACTGAATCATTTTACCAAACTTTTTTATCGCCACATTACTTTTATCGTCTCCCTAAGTTTATTTATAACTTTTCCTAATACTCTAGAATATTGGACAGGACCTTATTTTTAGAAGGCTTTAGCTTTAGGCATTACAAATCATTATTTCATATGATTTTTAACAGTAAAAGTTTGAGTAATCTGCGCTAAGCTTTGAAGTTTGATGTAGCCAAAAAGTTAATTTAAATACTTTCCTCATATGTGTATTTTACACACATTTACAAATATTCCAGATTCAGCTAGATGTTTATGAGACGGAAATTAGAATTTGTTCTCCTATCATACATGATACATCGACGTTTCGTAGAGAAGTTTATTTTTTCTAACTAATATGTAATTGAAAATAATATAAAAATGAATCGCAAAATGTGTTGGTAAGCGCATAACTCGAGAACGGCTGAACCGATTTTGATAATTCTTTTTTTATTATATTCTCTTTTTTTATTATATTCCTTGAAGCACGAGGGTGGTTCTTATGTAGAGAAAACGTAAATATGTACCACGGGCGAAGCCGGGTTGGACCGCTAGTTGAAAATAAATACATATGTAATTTTGGTACTTTAATAATATAATTTTATTATTATGTAGATAAATGCTGTCGTATCATCCACATGTAAATAAGTTATTGAAGTGAAAACTTCTTTAGCGGCGTTGAACACTTTTTCTGTAATGGGCATAAAATCTTAAACTCGCGTCAGGACACGTGACCTGATCGAAAAAGCGTAAGACGGATACCATTCCAAAATATCAAACATGCTCAACGTTAATAATCAAGTTTTCACTTCTGCCGGCACTCCCGGAGTGCAACCCGTCTTTTTTATTTACATAATTCCTTATTAAGTTTTTCGTTCTGAATTTAAATCAACCCCAAACCCCAAACCGCAACACCGATCATTAACATCGATGTAAAACAATAAAGAAAACAAAATGGAAAATTAACTAAAAATGAAGTCTGTAGTGGAGTGAAAGATTAATTATGAAATTTTAATCGTATGCATGAAATATGTTCAACACGCCTATGATTAAAAATAATAAACTGTTGTTCGTAACGAAAAATGTAATTTAAAGTTAATTTCAAAAACAACTGTTTTAATTGGAATATATT